>CAJQZJ010033999.1:158892-179885 GCA_907164525.1 Lophiomys imhausi
CCTCTATGCATGGACCAGACCTCGGCTTCCTGCCTCTATGCATGGACTAGACCTCGGCTTCCTGCCTCTCTGTTGCAGAAAGCCAGTTTGGTCATCATGTAGATCCCCTAACAAGTGGAGTGTGTGCTGTTTCTGCCATGGACTCTGGTGCCTGTTTGCGGATCATTTCACACTAGCTGCACTGCTTTGTCTGGCCTCAGTGGGAGATGTTCTTAGTCCTGACTCGATTTGAAGAGCCAGTGGATTGATAGGTGGGTTTGCCTTATCTGAGGAGAAGAGGAAGAGAGGAACGAGGGAGATGTTGGGAGGGTGGGACCAAGTGGAGAGGAAGGAGGGGACTATGATCAGGATGCAAAATGAATAAATGAATAAATAAATATTTTTTAAATTATAAGCTTTTATAAATAAATGGAAGTATTATGAATAAAATTTATAATTTTTATTAATAAAATAATGGGGGGTCCCTCTATAGTTTGGCTTTTAAGATTCCTAAGAGCTAAGATCAGAGCACATTAGAGGCCAGAAGGAAATTATTTTCATTAAGTTTATTCATTTATTCATGTTACATCCATATTGTAGCACCCAACCTCCCCTCCTCTGGGTCCCACCCTTGGGTCCCCCTACCCATAACCCACCTTACTTTATGTAAAGCAAATTTACAAATTTGCAAAACAATAAAGTCATCCCAGTTAACTCAATATAGTGTTATATTTCAAAGTTATATGCATATATAACCTACTTCTCAGCAGATATCCTGGGATATTTTTTTCAAAACAATGTCATGTTTGTTTGTACAAATGTAGTTGTGAGGATGCCTGGGGTAACATCAGGCAGCAAGTTTTCCAGAAAGCAATGATGGTTTTTTGTTTTGTTGTTTGTGGGGTTTTTGTATGTTTGTTTGTAGTATTTTCCTTTTTTGTCTTTTTTTCTTGTCTTTTTCCCCCTTCATATTTCCTATATAGCAAACAAATCCCATGTCCTACAAGGAAGTCTTACACAAACCACATGAATTTCTGATCACTTTTAAGTAAAGTAAAATCTCCCTAAACTACTTGAAATAATATAGTTTCATCTACAGGGACTACCATATCCAGATTGCCAAAACCAAGTTATCCTGCATGGACCTGTGCTAAGAATATTAATATACTTTTACGAAAATTAAAATAGGGTCAGTTAGGTGTTCTTTGATAGGTATTAGGATGTTCTTAGATAGGTATTAGGTTATAGGATATAGACATTTTATAGGTGTTTGATAAGTACTAATAAAGATAAGTGTTTTAAATAAAAATATCCTGGTACACCATGATATACAAGCAAAAGACCAATAAGACATGGATTGATAAAACAAAGCGTTATGAGACAAAAAGTCCAGAATAATTTCATTGATTGTGCTGTTTACTCAATGTTGGGAATGAGGTATAAAAATAAGCGTGATTAATATACCAATTGAAACTCCATGAAGAAAACTAATTTTTCCTTTGCAAGTGGGCTGAATTCAAAGGCAACAGTCTAAATTGTTGGTAGAGGAAATTTCAAGAAAACAAAATAATTCAGTGTGTGGCACTGCTATTGTTCATTGCATTTGATCATGTTTAAAGTAAGAATACAAAGCAGAAATAAATGCCACTAAAATAGAAGTTTTGGCAAGAAAAGAAGCATTATTGGAAAACTTAGGAGGAGTACATTTGGTGAATAGGTATATAAGTAAACATCTCTCAATCGGTGAAGGAGGTGAAGATATTTATACTCCACATAAACCATCACTAAAAAGGGACCTTAGCAGAGGAGGACTTCAATGACTGCTTCAACAGCACGGCCTGTTCTGTGGGTACTTGTCAATGTCTTTTTGAGCTGATGTGGCTTTAAAGTGAAATATTCTTCATCATCCTGTGTGTGAGAGATTTTAATTCTCAGCTGGTGGTGCAGTTTTGGAAGATTGTGGAACCATTAGGATGTGACACTTCATCAGAAGAAATACTTCACTCAGAATGGGTCTTAGAATTTTATGACCTGCCCCAATTCCTGCATGCTTTGGCTTTATGAATGTGAATACAATGTCGTCATCTGCCTCACACATTTTACTGGCATGCTTTCCCCAATAAAATGGACTTTGTTCCCCTAAAACTGTAAATCAAAGTAAGTCATTCCTCCCTTAATTTGTTTCTTACCAGGTATTTATCATAGCAATGAAAAATACAATATACTAGCTCTGCTTGTTACTCCCCGATGAGTATATGAACAAAGTAGCTCATTGGTAGGGAGAGAGAGATAGAGATTAGTTGGAGACTCAACAATATGGCCTTTGACTCCCATAGCTGAATTGGCTGTAGATGCTACTTAGCATTAAATCTATAAGCAACAGGGACAAACATTGAGCTTCTGATATTGTCTCATTCTTCAGTGTGACTAATCAATAACAATAGAGAGATGATTAGATTAGACCACATCTTTTATGGGAAGAAAAACCTTTTGCCATTTCTGTAATATACTTTTCCTGGGTGTGAATTTGCCTTTCCTACCTGCATGCTTTTGCTCAAATGATTGTCTATAGAGTTAAAACTCTCTTAGCTGCCCTCATATTCCACACAGCATTGACTCTATTCAATAAAGGAGCAGAGCCCAGCAGTGAGTATATGTTTACAGAACTCAATGCCCTTAGCATTTTCATATCTGGCTTGATAGAATTGCCTTTTGAAGATGAAGTTACAATGACAAGCAGTTGGCAATAGCTTACAGGCCTGGGACGACATTCGCAAGAAGGCAGTACACACTCTAAACAAGTGTAAAATATATGATACTGTTTCCTTTTTTTAGTTGGGATTCATGGGTATGAATAAAGAGGTGGACATGGGAATGGTATCATACACCACTACCTCAGATGCCCACAGACAATATCGCATATAAATATCAGGAACTTCAAGAGAGGTAAGGGAAAAGTAATAAGACCTGCTACCACTTACTAATATGTTATCATGAAATGGACACCACACAAATTTCAGTGAAAAGAATGGAAGCCATTCAAATGGTAGAGTAGAGTAAGCCTCAAGACATTTCTAACCAGAAACTTATCCCATGGATTTCACTGTAAAATATATAACCCAATGAATACAATATTTTCAAAAGCATAGATACAGAACTAGAAACAGAGAACTTCTTTTTTTTTGTCTTTTATATGCTATATTTTATTTTTTTTCTTTTTTTTTAATAATTTATTTTTTATTTCTTCAAGTTACATCTCAATCACAATCCCCTCCCTACTCCCCCCTCCAGTCCCACCCTTCCACCCTCCTCCCTCTCAGCCCCACCATCCTCTTCCCTTCTTTTTTTTTTTTTTTTTAGTTTAAGGTATTTATTTTTCCCCCCAACAGCTCTCCCTTTCAGTCCAAATAATGGTTCTTTTTCTTATAACTATAAATACAATACAAAACAACAGACATAAATAGGCCACGATTATAAGAGTTATATGGCTTAGCATACATTCCCAATGTCCAGTCCATATGTATTTGGCACCTGACTTTAACATTCTACTATCTAACCATCTCCATGAGTTTAAAGTTCTATATCTAACTCAGCTTTCATACTAACTTGCCTCATAATTTTAAAAATATCTTCTTAGATCCAGAACACCCTCTTGATTCCTAAACAACTCAAAATTTAACTATGAGACTCTAGGTATCTATTCTTCAACCACCTCAGAGACCTGAGAGGGATAAATATATCTGATTATATAGGAAGTGCAGGGCCTGCAGCTTCCAAAACTAAAAAATGACATACCAGTGGCTGCCTGGACAGTTCCCATTTTCTCTCCATACATTACAGCATCAATCTTCAGCCATTTGGCCCCATTTCTCTGACAGACATTGGTTGTAGAGCAGGAATTATGAAGGACTTACCTACCCTGTCTTGGCAGAGCTAGGCTGTCGACTTACCTGCTTCCAAGTTTTGTCCTTTTTGGACAGAAGTCTGTCTACAGTTGAAGCAAGTGGTTTTTCTTGCCAAGAGAATGGCTTACCACCAATTTAATCATCTCCCACTGGAGATTCTTAATGGTGATATAGACTGCCTATATCTATGAAGTTTATACACATTATCTTCCAAAGGTTACACATGATCAAGGTCTTCACAGAGAATTAAAATCTGACAAAACATTCTATATAACTCTATTTCTAAATAAAAGATTAATTTCCTGAGAAAGTAACAAGGGCACAGATACAATGTTTAGAAAATTACTTTGGGATAAATGTAGAGGTGAATTCATTCTATTAAGTAATATTTATCCGCTTTCACCTTTAAAATTGGTCTGGATGCTGCAGGTCAGTAGTGTAAACACTAAAGCATTTAAAAAGTATTGCTATTTATTCCTCATGATACTCTTAGGGAAATTTTATAATAATCCTGCAGAGGCCATCCTCATACCTAGAAGTTATTTATTTGTTTGAATTTTAAATGCATGAACTTATATGACCTTGGGCTTTATAGTATTTACATTTGATTAAAGACCAATGAAAACTGTCAACATCCATGGCAGGAGCATATGATACCATTCTACATTTGCATTAAGAGAATTCCTTTACAAGCAAGAGAGAGTCCACTTTAGAATTGAACTCCAAAAAAAAGGTTCGGGGCCAGCCTGGTCTACAAAGCGAGTCCAGGACAGCCAGGGCTGTTACACAGAGAAACCCTGTCTCGAAAAACCAAAAACAAACAAACAAACAAAAAAAAAAACAAAAAAATAAAATAAAATAAAAATGGCATTCAGTAGTGTAGAGAACCAGAAAGCTGTCCAGCCTTTGATTTTACTTCACTGAAGAACAACACAATACCAAAGACACAACTTTTATCCATCACTTTGCTTTAGCTTCAATAAAATTGTCCTCCTTTATAACTATAATTTCAAGGGCAATATACCTCTTTCGTTTTTTATAAAGTAATTAATTTATTTATTTTGCATCCTGATTGCAACTTCTCCTCCCTCCTTTCTTCCCAGTCTCTCCCTGTATCCTCCCATATCACCATAGTACTTTTTTTTTAACATCAGTTAAGAAAGAAAACTCTAACAATATAGACTCCAACCATCTCCAAAACCTGAGAAGGATAAATATATATGAATAAGCAGGAAGTGCAAAGCACACAGCTTCCAAAAGTAAGAAATGACAGACAACTGGCTGCCTGGACAGACCCCTGTTGGGAGAAGGTCTAATATCATTGCTTCTGATAGGCTAATTTCAATGATGAGATCTGGTTAACGACTCTTCTGAGGCATTCTCTTGGTTAATAAAAGTTGCTGATGGCCAATTAGCTGGGCAGAAAGAGTATAGCAAGGTGGGACTTCCTGAGATTAGAAGAGGAACCCTGTGTTTTACACAGAGGATTAGCTCATTCCAGCCAGGAGCAGGAAGAAGGAGGACACATACCATGGGTTAGAAAAATGTACCTCATTCCATATGGCCAGGAACATCGATGTGGAGAATGGCAGTCCAAGGGGACATAAGTATATATTGGGTCATATTTGGGTAATAGAATTAAGAGCTAGCTTAGGTGGGCCAAGATTGCACAATTCAGGCCAAGGCTTGATAAAATCCATCATATCTCTGTGTGCTCATTTATAATGGCTGGTTAAAAATTAATGACTGCCAGCCAATTAACGATAATCTAAATATTGGTAAACAATTTAATTAGTTATTTCTAGAGTCCCCAATTTCTCTCTATAACATTGGAGCATCTACCTTCAGTCTTTTGGCCCAGTATCTCTGACAGACATTAATTGTAAAGCAGGAATTATGAAGGACTTACCTACCCTGTCTATGCAGAGCTACGATGTTGACTTACCTGCTTCTACATTTTGTCCTTTTCAGACAGCATTCTGTCTACAGTTGAAGCAAGGGCCTTCTCTTGCCCAGTGACAAGTGTGCCACTAATGCACCCATCTTCATATGTTTTAAGTTTTTTAGGAATTAGAATGCTGTTCTAGGTCTAAGAAAATGTTTTCAAGTTGGTAATGTAAGTTAGGATGAAAACTGAGCAAGTATAGAATTTTAAACTCATTGATATAGATAGATAATAGAATATTATTATCATTTGCCAAATACATATGGAGCTGGACCTTGGGAATGTATGTTATACCTTATTATTTTCAAAATTGCTGCCGAATTGTTATTATTGTTTTGTATTGTATTTATTGTTATAAGAAAAAAAGCCTTTTAGTTGACTAAAAGGGGGAGCTGTTGGAGGGGGAAAAGATATACCTTTTTTTTTTTTAAACCACATAGGAGGGTGAGGGAGAAGAGGGTAGAAAGGTTGGACCAGGAGGGGGAGGGTGAGGGTAATGTGATTGAGATGTAACTTGAAGAAATAAATAAATGTTGGGGGGGAGGGAGAAAGAAAATTCACTTACATAACCTATCTCATCAAAAGACACTTCTAATTAGACCACAGAAAATGTGTTAATTTTATGGGACAAACTGAAATAAATATAATAAATTTCTCTCATTCCCACTATTTTACAAAATAACTAGGTACATTTATATTTTAAGAACTTCATATAATTTCATGGTACTAAAACCTGATAACTTTAAGTATGTATTATGAGTTTATTGGTCACAGAGTATAAATCATTTGATCTTTACTAATTTAAAATGGTTTCACATTACAAGTATCCATCTTGCTACTGTCAGCCAAGTGTGCATTTGTGGATGCCAGAGGTCATGGCTGTCTTTCTCTGTTTTTCTCCACCTTACTTTTTAAGACAGTGTTTCCATTCAACCTGTAGCTGAACAAATGGCTAGACTGGCTGAACAGTGAATCTCCAGAATGTTTTATCTCTCCATACTAGGATTTTATGTATGGTCTTTCCAACCTGGCTTTCTTCCATAGGTGCGACTGATCTGACCTAAGCTCCTCAGGCTTCCACAACAGACACGTTAACCCATTCAGACATTTCCTCGCCACTCTTCTTGTCTCTACATATTTTTTTATCCACTTAAAGAAACCAAACTGTGAACATAATGTCCTGGAAAGAATTTAAACTTTAAAATTGTAGGTGATACCCTGACATAAAATAAAATAAAAATGAAACTCTCCCCAAATACAATTTATAATTTTTTTTCATTACCATAAAAACACAATAGAAATAGAATATGTAGAAAGGAAAAGAAATATTTTGTCTTTTGTCTTCCTTTGAAATGACCATTAATGATGATAACATTGAAAAACAGTTATTTTCAAGGATAACAACCTTGCCTTGTATTTTGTAGTAAACATAACATTTCTTCTGAAGTCAGTCATAAAATCTTTCATAGTAGTATGGTGAGGATCTAGAAAAAAAAACACCTATAAAATGTGTTTGCCAAAGATATTAAAACAATATATTAACTGCAGAGCTAAGATATTCAAGTAGAAACCAAAAAAGAGCAGCTGCATTCTTACAGAATTGTGTTCTGTTGTCTCATAGCCACATACAAAGTAAATATTAGGACTGTCTTATAGAAACTGTTGTTACCAAATATCATAAAAGATACTCAATAGCAAAGAGATGACTGACAGCTGGCAGTTACTACCAAGATGTTTCTAACAAACCAGATGCAACATTGAGACCAACTACACAGATTATCTTGCTGAAATCAAATGGTTCCCAAGGCTCCACTGAGGACAGGACAGTTAACCAAAGCAACCATGAGTAAAAGGAAATGGAGTTAGCTGCAGAAAAATTAGTACAAGATAAACACGACTTTATCTTTTATACATCTTCAGGCATACATAGCTATCACATACTTATATAAATTAAATATAATAAAAAATTTGTTATAAAATATGAACACATTCCTTTCCAAACTAACTTGGCTTTTCCTGATGTTTTGGTTGTCTGTAGCCAGGGAATGAAGTCTTTGTGCCTCCTGGGTGTGCTTGGGACACAAGGGTTCTGAGCCTCTTCAATGTTTCTGTGTTGTTATGTAATCATGTTATACACCGAGAAGTCTTAATGCGGCCAGTCCTTCTGTCACATACTATCTTAAGATGGTGTTTCCTTTCTTTTTGAAATATTGTATAGCAAGACATTAGCCTGCCCCCTAGAGGCATTGCAGATATGGCTGCTGTGCCACATGTGCATCAGTAGGTGGCAGAGAGGAGAGAGGCTACGTCTACCTTCAATGTTCTCAACTGTGAACATCTGAATGGCTAGACAGGGAGCTAGCCTTGGTGAACTACCAGTCCAGCATCAGGCAAGGACCAAATGGACTCCCAGGGCAGGAGACAAGCTGGAGACTAGAATAACCCTGCCTGGTCCTGGATGTAGGGGTTTGGGGAAAGTCAGCCCTGAGGGTGTGAGTGTGGGAGAGCCACCCTGCATTTTTTCTGCTTTTTGGTGGTTTTGGCAAGGGAAATTGATGTAGTCTTATCCTACCTTTTACAATTAATTCAGATATCTTTTCTGTGTATGTCTCTAGTTTTTTACTTTGTTTATGTGGTAAGAAAATCCATTCCATTGCATAATGAGTCCTGTAGGAGAATGAGTTGATGGTAAAATGACCAAAATACAATCAAGTTTAGGAACAATTAGATCTATATGCATTTTGTAATCTTTACTCTACCCAATTACTCTTTCTCTGCTTCAGCAGTTAAATATCTTGGACTGTTTAGATTTGAATCCCCTTGTAATGTCTGAAACAAATTATTTAACTCATAAGTACTTAATCAAAGTGTAGGTCTCAGCCAATTAATATCTCCCATTGATTTTTGAAAATCATTAACAGTTTTCAATTTGTCTCTATGGATCTGTACCTTTTAAGGTCTTATTCGTTGTTGACTTATCACCCAAATAGATCCTCTCCCCTCCCTTTTACCCTCACCACCTGTGGCAGACAGGAGATTTGGCCCCAGTGGTTCCACAAGAGCAGTAGAGCTCTCCCTTCCCCTCACATGGTGCAGCACTTGGAAGAGCAGGCCCTGCTACATACCTAGGTAGCACAGTAGAACTGGCTCTGGATATGGCAGTTGCAGGCCCAGAACCAGGACTTTGAGTTGTCCCACCCTAACATCTACTCCATGGATGAATTGCTAGAGTGCAGGAAGAGGCCAGTTCCACAGACCCAAAACTACAGGATCTCAATGACACAGGACAACAACAGGATATCTGAGAGGAGTCTCAGTGAAGTTTCAGTATTGACAAAGTTGCAGGAGCAAGAGGCCTCTTGTCAGACCATGGAGTCATTATAATGAATATTTGCAAGCAAAATGTGTGTGGACAAAGGGAAAATTGTGGGACACACTGGGATACATCTTCTGCAATGAGATTTTGTTGTTGTTGTGAGAGGTTTCAAGGTTGAAGGGTGAGTCTGAGGGGAGGTGGGAGGTGAGACGGAACAGGGTGCGTTATGGGAAACTCAAAAAAAAATTATAAAACAAGGAAAAAGGATAAGGGCCCACATAGGCCCATAGGGAGTGGCACTATTAGGAATATTAGGAGGTATGGCCTTGTTTGGGTAGGTGTGTCTTTGTTGTAGGAAGCGTGCCACTGGGGATGGTCTTTGAGGTTTTGCATGCTCAAGTCAGGCCCAGTCTCTCTCATTGCTGCCTGCTGATATAGAAGTCTCAGCTACATCTCCACTACGTCTGCCTGCATGCTGCCATACTTCACACCATGACAATAGAGTAAACCACTGAACTGTAAGGAAGGCCCAATTAAATCTGTTTCCTTATAAGAAAAAAAAATACATTAGATGTTCACTCTTTCTACAAAATATCCAGTGATATTATTTCCAAAGAAAGCCGAGATATAGTTGAATACATGTACTTACAGGAAAACCAGCACACACAACAACCAATATCGACATTGCTATTCTTCAAAGGAATGCTACCATTGCAATAAACATCCCATTCTGTGTGCCATATGTAACAGAAGGTAGCTATTGTCAGTATCTGTTACATGGTCGATCTCAATACACTCTTAAATAACAAGAGACACAGGAATGTACAAAGCCATTTGCACTGTTCTTTCTGGTAATCTGCAGTTAGCTAAATTCTCCTGAAGAAGCAACATAATGCAGATAACACAGACTCTTAGCATTTTCACACCCAGAAATTCATCCATTTTGAAATTGAGATTAAAGTTTCAGAAGTATTTCCATGAGAGATTTTGTACAATAAAGAGTAGTGACATGCAAACTTCTAATAAATGTGCAACTCTTACAAAAGTATCCAGAGTGGGGCAGCATTGTGGCCAGGGATACAATATCCCTCAAGTTCTCAAATTATCCTGATTTCTTAATGCCCTGTGGCCCACCCATATCATTATTAACCTATCTGTCAGAAAAAAACAAAACAAACCCCCCCCCAAAAAAACAAAACAAACAAAAAACCATGTGCCTCCAGTATGCTCAACCTTATTACCAGACAACCTGGAAAGAACTTAAATATGCCAGATCTGTACCAGATGTTGTAATGATGATCTGAAGTGTTCAGGAAGGAGATCCATTTCTCTAATTGTATTCTTCATTTTCATGGCCATTCCTCCTTCTTGTTAACTTCTTTGGAAGGTCCAAATGCAGGAGAAAAGCAGATGTAGAAGTCCAAATTCTTGGGTACTAATTTGGGTTTATGTAAACACATAATACAGATTGGGTAAAAGTATAATAATCATTGTAGTGGACACTATCTTCAGAAAGCAGCTTAATTCAGACACTAATAGTCACAAATTCCATATTACTCATTGCTAAACTCCATTTGAGGAATGTAAACCATAGGAATGCAGTTGTTTTTTTTTTGCATTTAATGTGTCTACAAGCTGAATTATGGTGTTATTATTTTGTCTTAAGGTATAGATGCCATTCTTGGACCCAAGGATGAAAGTTAGCAGGGAGTAGGTATTTTCAAAATGAGGACAAGCAATATTACTAAGTAGCAAAAAATGGACAAGAGAAAAATAACACAAAGTTCTGCCAAAATAAGTACTTTGAAATTATTCTGATCGTAAACTATAATTCCACTAATGCTGACAAATGCACACTGTAGTATCTAGGTCACTTTTCCCCTTAAACTCTACTCACTATTTTCTTCTTGCCATTCTCAGGCATGAGTGGCAGTGTATAGTGTCCCTAGTTTATAGTGTCTTTAAAAAAAAAAAAAGAGGCATGAAGTTGATTTTACCTTAATGTAACTTTTCTTCTGCTACCCTACATTTCCTTCTGCCTGTTGTTTGTACAGGAATGACCACAAGAAAGAGGACTTGGAGGAAGAAAGTCAAAGGAAAATGAAGTGTGTTGTTTCCCTTTTTCCTTTAAGCTATTATTGTTATTTTTAAAATATTGCCCTTAGCCGGGCAGTGGTGGCGCACGCCTTTAATCCCAGCACTCGGGAGGCAGAGGCAGGTGGATCTTTGTGAGTTCGAGGCCAGCCTGGTCTACAAAAGTGAGTCCAGGACAGCCAGGGCTACACAGAGAAACCCTGTCTCGAAAAAACCAAAAAAAAAAAAATATTGCCCTTAATTCCCTCCCTCATTGACACCATCTAAATGCTGACTACATTTTTGGATAGCTCCGTTTTGTGATATGTAGTTTTTACTTTGTAGTTGTTTGTTTGTTTGTTTGTAAATGTGTTTAGAAACTCATATGCATAAGAATGCACTTCTGACCTCATTCTTCCTCTGGTGGCTGGAAAGATTTCACTTCAGTCTCTGGCTCTGTAATATTTGTCCTGCAGGACAACTTATATCCTCTCCTGTTTCATGGACTTAGCAGAAAGACTAATACTCCTTTCAGGTAAAATCACTCACCTTTTGGGTAAGCTCTTTTAGGAAAGCTTCTTTCACAACTCCTGGAGACCTTAAAACTACTTAACCATCAGGGACTAAGGAAATTTTATTTTGTTTTTGTTTATTACCAGATTATGGAGAGTCCATATTTCTTGCTGACTTTCTTTACTTTTTCTTGCAGAACAGACTACTCTAGCCAGACTTCCATTTCTAAATTATTTGGGCAGATTATAGTCATCAGACTCATAGGTGACTTAAAATTTGTCACTCATAGGTGACAAAATTTATTTATGAAAAAAAGAAAAAAAGGAATGTTTCTGTGTAAATCTACTATGGCAACATGACTAGGGAAAGAATTTGCAGTTCAGCAAGCAGCCACTGAAAATCCAGATGCCTGGTGTCCTTTTCCATCCAACCAAAATGTTTGATGCTTTTCCTGGGGTTTTATATGCAGCTTCAGTTCCCCTGAGAACAAGGAGCCCTCTGCTTTCCCAGTAAGAACAGAGAGGAAGCCCACCACTTCTTAATCTGTCTATGAGTTCCTTCCAAAGGGAATTGTGTGAGTGTCTACACTCCTTTAACAATGATCTGGAGGTAGGAAACCAAAGTGCTGCACTAATTGCACCATGAGCTGGTTCACAATTCACGTGATCAACTTAAGAGTCACTAGCTGTATTTTGAAACACCAGTTGTTTAAATATGGGATAATAAGTAGAATTAGGAATAGACTTTTTTGGATTCTTTCTGTCACATACTTCAATCAGTCTCTAAAGAAAGATTAATAATCTTTATCCTACCCTACTCAGTTGTGTATTGGCAGAGAATAAAATATGGACAGAGGAGGCAGACTAAAAGGAATGGGAATGTTAAATATATAACTGCTCCTATTATCCCACCTTCTGAAAGCCAAACAGCTTGCTTGAAGAAAGGTTAACCACAATATATAGGAACAGTGTGCAACACATGTAATTCCATTATCTAAAAATAGAGCTTTTTGAAGAATGCAGTACTGTATTATTATTCTAATATTTAAGCTTGTACTCTGAATCTAAAACCCTGAAAACTTTCTCATCACAACAACTATAAATCAAGAGCCTATATTTAATATCACATGGCGAAGAAATAATCCTGCAAAGAAAATAAAAGAGGAAAAAACAAAGGACACAAATGTGGCATATTAAGCAGTTATCCACAGCATTTATTCTCAATAAGACTTGGTGAACAAGAAGGAACTATGATTTAATAAGTTTTGTTGTGACTCAACATCATTAAGAAGATTACAAAACAAAGGTGCAATCTTACCAAATATAGCAACCAAATTTGAACTTACCTACTCAATAAAAAGGTTCTAAAATCCACAAGGAATACTAATTCCATACTGAGTTTGTGCAAAATAAAATCAATTCAAAATTATTTTCAATTAGTACACAAAAAGTACATTTTGAGTGAAATATATTGCAGTATTGAAATGAAATGAAAAAAAGACCATTATTTGTGTATCCTTGAGTAGAAAAACTAAATATGACCAATTATTTATAAATGGGACCTAGGTAATTATATTAAAAGTTAAATCTTCTGAAATTTTATAAATCAGGCAGGCCTGTTGAATTTTTAGCTACTTTGAAATATTAAATGTCTTCCAGGACTTTTCATTGAAAGGTTTTTAATATTCAGTGAATTTTAAAGGTTATTGGCTTTTATGACAACATTACAATTAATACTATAATGGTTATAAAATCAGAATTATAGTAATTATAGAAAATATGCTTTATTTTATAAAGAAAATAATAACCATCCAATGTGCCTGAAATGCAAGCAGAATGACCAAAGCTTTTTATTTATACTAAATGAAATTTAAATTTAGAATTATCTTATTTTGTTAATATTAGAAGGATGGAGAAAACTCTTAAATGTCCCAGAAATAGAAATGAGTTGAATGATAAGAAAATAATCATAACAAACAAGTTCCAAAAGAATCTTCTCAGTTAATAACCTAATTATATTGATGAGGATGGCATTTAATTCTTAACCACCTTCCTGTAGAAATGAAAAGCAATTGAAAACAGATTATGGTGCTAGAAATATTCTCAAGCCGGCTGACTCAGACTGTCCCATAGAACATCCAAAGGGCAAATGATGAATTGCCATAGTATAGTACTCTAACTTTCACGAGCTCATTTTGTTGTCACATTTACCAATATCTCTCACAATAATGATCAAGCAAAGCACTGTTTGGTACAAGCAATACATAAGAAGATATGTGTAACCAATAATAACAAGAAAATTTAGGTGACAAAAGAAGTCAGTTATGCATGAGCTGGAGATACTTTTACCGTCACTCATCACCTGCAAGGGCTGATTCAGTCAATAGATTTGTTGAGAAGAGGCCTGTGCTAGCACAGAATTCTATGAAAAATAATAAAGTTCAGTTTTAATGCCAAAAAAAAGTGGTTCAGACAACTCAGAAGATGGATCAGCTTTAGTTAATACTAGTTTTCAAAATGACATGAACTAAATGAGCCTTCATAAGCACATGAGCGATCTTCCACATCCTACAGAATTTTTTTTTAAATTAGAAATTGCTTTGGGTAAGTTAAAAGAAAGACAGAAAATGGATAGATAATCTCATGATTGTGTACATGAGGGAAATTTTTTTTTTCTTGGCTTGCTGGAAGTTTCTCTCTTTCACCCGGATTCTTATGGCCATAGTATATTTTATTTGTTTTTTTTTTTTTTCATTAACTTGGTCCAAATTATGTCTGACTCACAGATGTTTATTTAATCTCTTCTATATGTCAAACATATGTACCAGAACTGATGAATAATTTACAAATGAAGAAATGAAGTTCCTATAAATATAGACTTTAATGTCACAGTTTGAAGACTCAGTGCACAAATATCTCCTCTTTTAAAATGGGAATAAAATATAATGAACTGGTTGTACTAAATACCAAATGAATATTAGATTAGTATATCACTTTGAGTTCTTTTTTAGTGTAGAATTCCTACCACTGTGGCTTGCATTAGTGAAGAAATGCTCAGCATCCTTAATCATCAGAGTAATGCAACTCAAGAGGACTCTGAGATTGCATCTCACACTTGTCAGAATGGCTAAGATCAAAAGCTCAAATGACAGCACATGCTGGAGAGGTTGTGGAGAAAGGGGAACACTCATCTATTGCTGGTGGGGGTGCAGGCTCTTGCAACCATTATGGAGGTCAGTCTGGCGATATCTTAGAAAACTTGGAATAGCTCTGCCTCAGGACCCAATCATACCACTTCTGGGTATACATCCGAATGACTCCTCACTGAATCACAAGGACGTTTCCTCATCTACGTTCATAGCAGCTTTATTTGTAAGAGCTAGAAACTGGAAAGAACCCAGATGTCCCTCAAACAAAGAACGGATTAAAAAACTGTGGTACATCTACACAATGGAATACTACTCAGCTATCAGAAACAATGAAATCATGCAATTTGCAGCCAAATGGATGGAACTAGAGAAGCTCATCCCGAGTGAGCTAACCCAGACTCAGAAGGATGCACATGGCATCTACTCACTTATAGTTGGATTTTAGCCATATAGTACAGGATATCTATACTACAACCAAAGCACCAAAGAGAACAGGAACATAGACTTTGTTTCCTGTCAATGAGACACTTTGCCCTAGTGGCACTGCCTTGTAGGCAACCAGTGTATGAGGAGGCTCTTGGCCTTCATTTGTCTCCTGAACTGGGGCACTGGACTGTTATGTAGGGAATCTCCACCCCAGAGGAGTGGGATGGAAGGGATAGGGGGTAGAGTGTGGGAGGGCGGGACTGGGAGGGGTGGAAAGAGGGCACTGTGATGGAGATGTAACCTGAAGTAATAAATAAATAAATATCGGATCAGTCAGTACTTGGAGTTGTTATCCATTCATGGTGAAGTTTTTCAAGACAGTTCATTCGTTTCTACTTGACTCAAGTGACTGTGAGGTGTCAGAGGCTGTTGAACACTGGAATTCATGGACAAGGTTACCTAAAGCTTACAGCCACAGAGTAAGCATTGGGAGGTAGATTTGAAATAAATAACCATTGATTTGAGTGTAGCTCAACCAGACTAGCTCTTTCCTAGCACACATTAAAATCTGGAATTGATTTCCAGCACCACATAACCAAAGCAGAGAGGTACTTGACTGCAATCCTAGCCACTTGGTGGTGAAGGCAGGAGGAACAGAAGTTCAGAATTCAAAGGCTGTCAGAAGTTCTTGAGGTCCTGTCTTAAGAAAAGCAAAATGAGTGAATAAATGAATGAGCAAAAAATAAATGAAAATACAAGTAGATACAAAATTATATGCAATGATTTTTAAAGAATATGAAAATAAAATTTAAAATATAAAGTCTCAGTTGGGGTGAGATTGGAGGCCGGCATTAAGTAAGAAATAAAGAAACAAACAAACAAACAAATAAATAAATAAATAAATAAATAAATAAATAACAGGGAAGATTGAAAGTGGCCAAGGGCCTTCCTTGAAACAGAATGCAGGTATTAGTGTATCTCCTCTGTGATACAAGTATAGTATCAAATAAGAACCCAGATCTTTAAGAATTTCATAAGGACACATAAAATTTCCACAGTAAATATTAGTTGACTCGGACTATATGCAGTTCTTTGTTTTTGAATCTCCTAATTGAAACCTACCATGTGATTAAAATTATCAGTCACAGTCAATTCATTTTATTCAGAAATTCACTGCTATTATAGCTTTTAAACATAATTGTCCGTACAAAAGAAAATCTTAAGAAAAATTGTTTGATTAAACTTATCAAATTATAGCTTTAAGTTGTTAATTTATCTAAATAACGACTATGTTTTTTACCTTAAAATTGCTATTTCGAAGCAACCAGTCACTTTCTGATTGGATTTGAGGCCCACTGGTACTGGTTGGTATCTGGCATTGGTGTGTATAATCAAAAGCCTATATCTTGGGAGGCCCTAGACTACAGTGGGGAAGCTACAGTTGTGGTTTGCAGAATAAGCATTGTGTGTCCCTCAAATTACATTTGTCCTCACAGAGTCAGGCTGCTGTCAGTTTTTCTCAGGGAAACTTCTTAATTCAGGGCATTCTGGTTACTGTCCAAACTGCCAGCTGATCAACATACTGAGAAAAGTGCCTACTGAGTACCCAGCCACAAAGGCAACATCTTTATCAACCGTTCCAAGGCTCAAGGAACACCATTGAAGAGATGGAAGAATGTGAGTCATATGACGGAATGGAATGTTGTGGAAGGACTTGGTCCTGACCAAGGTGTTAAATTCATAACAGTTGTCATTACCAGCAAATGATTGGGGTCCTGCTATAGCCTCTCATGGAGAAGGATGTTGGGGGTGTGTGTGTGTGAAAGAGCTTTTCTTCAGTTGTATAGTCACTTTCAAGATGCCCATGCTCTGGCAAATTTCCCCCATTCCTACACATGTAATGACTCTATAAAAACATTGGATTAACAAAAGGGGGGAGACTACATGAAGGGAGGATAGGGTGCTGGTTGGAAAGAGGAAGAGGAGGGAGGTTAGAAAGTGTGGCAGATGACTATGAAAAATCATACATACATGTACGCAACTCTCATACATAAAACCTGCTATTATATACAATTAATATATGCTACTAAACATTTAAAAGCACTTTAAATTAAAAATGTTTAAATTATCATTATCTGGAAACTAATCAGAGTGCATTGTGTTTTTCAAAAAAACAAATCTAGCTTTACTAAAGTATAATTAACTTTCAAAAATAAATACATTGAAGGGAGTCATTGTAATTTGATTTACATACACATTATGGCATGTTTATTATGTAAACAGAACTATTATCAAAGTATATAGTATTTGTATTAGACCAATGAGGTAAAGTCTCTTTAGTCTTTTGGTAACTTTAAATACTCAAGAATGTTATTTACCACAGATAACAAAATGTTAAATGCCAACACTTATTTATCTACAACTAAAAGTTCGTGTCCCAGTTTCCATTCTGCTCTCTCCTGACTATCATTCTTCAGTCCTGTTTGAGTCTGATTCCTTTAGGGTCTACTTGCAAGTGAGATCATACCTGTCTTTGTCTATCTGAAGTACTTGAATTAGTCTAATGTCATTTGGATTTCCTTATTTGTTGTGGCCAGGTAACATTCCTTTGTGTATGTGTATAAATAATATATACACACATGCATGCCACGTTTCCTTATCTATTCGTCTATTCACATCTAGTTTGCAAAATACTTCAAAGAACATAATAGTGCAGCTCTGTCTTTGGTACACTAACTTTAATCACTCTGGTTATATGCACAGTAAGAATGTGGATCCTATGGTATTTTTTATACCACTTTTGTCAGTACTTCTCGTGTGTCCTTTGTGTAGCATGTGCTATTGAGGTACATTTTATCTTTACATTAAGGATACATCATTTTACAGATATCTGGCTTACAAGTATTTTTTTCCTATACCATGTTTCTATTTTCTCTTTGCTTATTCCTTTTCTGTGCTGAAGCTTCTTAGTTTTATATAATCTTACATGTTTATTTTTGTTCCTTATTCTGTCCCTTTAGTGTAAACACACACACACACACACACACACACACACACACACAGCACAACACACACCTTTGCCAACTCCAATAGAGTTGGGCTTTTTTTTCTGTTTCCTTTTAAGGAGTTTTATCATGTCAAGTCTTACATTTAAGTCTTTAATCCAGTTCAAGATTACAGGATTTAGGCTCCATAATCACTTGAGCCAATTTCTTATAACAACAGAGCCAGGAAGAGAGGAATAGAGAAACACTGAAACTGATTTCTCTGAAAGCCCTGACTCAGTTATAGAAAAGGAAACCATACCCTATTGTGTTGTTATTTAATATTTAAAATATCTTACCCATGAACAAGATTTGCATCCTTGTCTAACATGGTTACTTGTTACATAAGATCTCAAACAGTTTTCCATGGAACAATAATATATACAATATACAGGTTACACCCATCTCACATAATTCAGTTTGTACATTATCTTCTGTGCTAAGTGTTACATTTCACAGAAAGATAAACTATTTTCCTATTTAGTAAACTCTTTAGCTCAGTTTTTATCTTAAGTTTCCTTTTGAATTGACTATTTTAACATACTTTTAATATATTGATAAATTTGTGTTTATAAATAAGTATATATATTGCTTGGAATATATATAAATATATATATATATATATCATATAAATATTATCAAATCCTATATTGTAGACCAAGAGATGCTGGACATTTTAAAGGACACATAGTACCTAAACCAGAGGATAATATGAGGTTGAATATGCCAATAAAGTGATATGAGGGAAATTCAGGCACAAAACAGCTTTTCCTAGGTTACTAGACAGTGAAGCACTGTTTTTCCACAGGTCTTATCAAGTTTTAAGCATGATCTCCTTCTACAAGCAACAAACAAACCACCACCCATTTGTCATATTGAACTGTCTCTCTTCTGAATTCTGTATTCTGTACTATGATTGACAGAGTAGTACACCTTGAGGGCGTCAGAACCCTTCAGTACTAGATGAAACTTTTTTCAAAGATCCCACTCCTCCTCTTTTTTTCTCTCCTCTTCCTCCTTGCCATCCCTGTATTCTTCACCATCATCATTTTCTTCCTTTTCTGGACTTGAGATCAAGCCCAGAGCCTTGAATTTTCACTAACACTTACATAAAGCTGAAGCTCTAGTAGACAATAGCATTTCTAATATAATCTTAGAATTTAGGGGTTTTTTTAAAGACCTATTGGACACTCTCAATATAATATATACAATACTCTTCTCTCCTGGTTGGGTTTTGGTCAACTTGGTACTAGCTAGAGTTATCTTGAAAGAATAATTTCAATTGATAAAATGGCTCAATCACATTGTCTATAGGCATGTTTGTAGGACATTCTCTTGACTGCTAATTTGTGTAGGAGAGCTCAGCTCACTGAGGTTAGTGCCATTCTTGGGCAGGTGGTCATAAGGTATACAAGAAAATAACTTGAAGAAGCCAGTAAGCAACATTTCTCTGTGATTTTTCCTTGAGTTCCTGTTGTCATGTTCCCTTGAGAGCTTTGCTTTCCTGTCTCAACTTCTTTCAGTAGTGAACTGTGATGTGGAACAATTCTTACTCTTAGTCATGTTTTTTAAACCTAGCAACAGAAAGAAAATTAGGATACCTTTACAAGTGGCTATATCAAGGACCACAGATTAGTGTCTGTTTTAAACAAACTAAATATTACATTGTAGGCATAGAAGGAGAAAAGGCATCACATAAAAATATTTTTGTTGTTTTTTTATATTTAGGTTTTTTATTTTTTGTTTTTGTAAAAAATTACTTACATAAGGAGAAATTAAAGAATGTGTTAATAGTTGTCTGTTATTTTAAGAAGGGAAATTCCTTACTCCAAAACCATTCCCATAAAATATCTCTAAGGCTCTAGCAAACCTGCTCCTCATGGAATTCCAAAAAGCAACCAAACCTCCATCCCATACTCTAGTGCCTGCAGGTTTCAAAAACCACCACTCTGACTTACCTCCTACCACGTAGCTTATAAAATAACAATAATGATATTAACAATAACAACAACATTAATAACAACAATAATAAATTAGTTATTTAGCTAAAGTAAAATAAAAGAACAGCAGTCTCTAGGCCTGGTGGCACAAGTCTCTCCCTTGCCTTATGAGATCTGATTCTCGGACTCTGCAGGGAACATTCTTGTGGACTCTCATATAGGATCTGGGGAGGGGATATTGTTCTAAAATTTGAGGTCGAACTGAATCTATTCTTCCCTCCACTGATTTATTTTGCACATTTGTCTCTTTATTCATTTCTGCTAAATCTGAGTCTGAAAACAAATCCATGGGATAATTACATTTGGAGAAAATACTTTCATGGCTAATGGAGGAATCACTAAAAAATAAGCTTAATTATACATTGAAGTTAGTGTAACGTATGTTACAATACCATATTAGCAAATAAAAGAGGGCTTGAGAAGAGTGTAGGTCGTGGAAAAGGGAGAAGTTTAAACAAAAACAATGATAGAATTCCCTAGAACTGAATGAGGCAAGTCGCAGCATGGTAAAGGAGACCCATTAGAAATCTCTGTTTCGGGTGACCTCGTGGTGCAACGGTCGTGCGTCTGACTCCAGAAGTCTCTGTTTAAGTCAGTGTATACACACAGTCCCTCTGTTTAAGTCAGTGTATACACACAGTCCC
>CAJQZJ010033999.1:179895-233509 GCA_907164525.1 Lophiomys imhausi
CCCTCTGTTTAAGTCACTGTATACACACAGTCCCTCTGTTTAAGTCACTGTATACACACAGTCCTCTCAAGGACTATCCAGGATTTTTGCTTCTGTGTTTAGCTACTCATTGTTTCGGTTTCTGATACCAAACCCAGTTTATTTGTTTAAAGAAAACTGAATGCATGAACTGTCACAAAAGAGAAAGAGTTGAAACTTGTGACAAACCAAAAAGAATGGAAAGGGCAAGACAAGGAATAAATAACTCCAGGCAAAATCAGATCACATACTTAGATACTCAGGTGCCATCCAGGTACAACACTTAGAGTAGAAAGATTTGCCATTTTATGTTGGTTTGTTTTTAGTAAGAATTGACTCTGTGGCAAAAACAAAAAATAGCTCAAAACAATAAAAAAAAAGTAGAAAGGAAAATGACAATAGACTGAGGGTTAGAAAGACAGGTTTAAGGGTTTAAAGTTCCTAGAGGTTGTTACTGAGTACATAGAAGTATATAAAAGCCCATGTTCTCAGCAACATAAATGGTAAGTTATGCCTTTGTTAAGGGATGCTGTTGAAAAAAGGCTTTTCCACAAGTAGATTTATGTATGAGTAGATGTGGAAGTTATTCTCAGACAGCCCTTGCATCAGAAAGAGAGAGAGAGAGTATACAGCTATATAGGTCGAAAACAAAGGACTTTGGGAACTTTCATGAGTCACTGCATTGGATATGGGAAGGCACCATTCAAAATGGAAGAAAAAGTATCTTCTAGAAGCTGCCTGTGCCAAGACAGCATGCATCAGTATGTGGTTGTAAAGACTGTGTCTGTAGGAGAGCTGCTGTATCCAAGGCCATACTATAGGGTGGCCCAATGCATAGTGACTGAACCAGGATATAAATAACCAGCCCTCTCATATGAGCTACTTTAAGTTAGGAGATGTAATTGGTGGTAGCTGAGCCTGCTCAGTGAGCAGAGTTACCATGCTTGTCTTTCCTCCACCATAGCTAGGAAGCCTTCATCCCCCTTCCACTACTACTGACCAAATGGCTTCTTCTGAAATGATTTTTTTTTTTTGGTTCCCACAGAACCCAAACTACAAGATTCATCAGTAAATATGTTAGCCAATAATCATTTTACAGGATGTAACTGATGGCAGACTGTGAGAGAAAACATGAAATAGAGTTTATTTGTGAAGGTTTTTTTTTTTAAATTTTCAAGGACTCTAGAAACAACTTCTTTTTATGTCACAGAAATTACAAATTCCAGCATTTCTGATTTCTTCCTTCCATTTGAAAATTTCATTTGAAAATTGAAATGTAGTTTTTCAATGACAAAACTTATTACTTTCATTGTTAATGTTTCTCTGCTTAGAGTTCTCCATACTAACCTATTCTAAGGTTCCCCTAGTCTCCATTTTCACCTTGTTTGTTCCTTTCAGTTGGTTATAGAATGTTTAAAAGTTTAAGATGGAGAATAGCTTGACTAATTGTATCATGCAATTTATCACAATTATATAAAAATCCAAACTTGTTGTCCATGTCAGTTAAAAATTTAGCTATTGTTTAAAAAAACATTGAATGTTTTATGTACAAATTGGATATAACTCAAACTTTATTTTGCACATGCCTTCATTTCAGTACAGAAAAATCTTTTTTGTTCATATGTAATCCTTTTAAATATTTGACACTGCTCATTTAAAATAATCATTTTTACATTAACTTTCTAAACGATAATAAAATTCTTAAAACTGTGTTAAGACTTCAAATTGTGGTGTTTGTGTAAAATGCCTGATTAATATTATTATTTAAAAAATCTTTCAATTTTCCATTTAATGGAGAGATCACTATTACAACCTTTTGTGAGTGAAGAAACTAAAACAAACCAGAGAAAAGTCATAGATGTAACTCTCAAATATGAGAGTATGTCACCAAATGGCCAGTGTAGTTGAAAGAAAGAAAAGTGGAGAAAAGACAGTAATTTAAGATGGACACTTTCATACAATCTACTGTTCCTAATGATGTCAATGATGCAAAGAGGAGAGTCTGTGTAAAAGCCATTGGGAGAATGCTAAGGGAAAATTCCAAATAGAAAACTGATCACCAATTCTATTATGATGCATTTTTCTTGTTTATTGTGGATACTTTTCCTAGGGCTAATTATTTTATGTAAATTATTGTCATGATTAATATAAGTCACATTGGTAATACGTCAATACCATTTCCTATTGAAAAAAAATATCATTTAGAATGGACTGAGTTTTTATAACAATAGGAAGTATAAGAGAAAATAGCATCCCAGGAGCATTTATCTACAAGATCTGAATTAGTGTCTAAATGTTGTCTTTGGATCATTGATAACAATATAAAGAATAAAAACCATTTCATGGATTCATTCAGAAAGCTTTCATGACATGTATCATAAATACTGAATAGCTCTTCTGTAGTATTCTGTTTAACATTCATAGCAATCATCTAAGATGATGGACAAGGCTTGAGGTTCCATATACTGTGGGTGTGTACTCTGACCTCCACCCAGACTGCTCAGGCTATGGAGCTTGTGCTGTATTTCCTAGCAGGGAAGAGTTCACAGTCTGGGTACAAGAGGAAGAGAAGAACCTCCCCCTTCTCTCTTCCTTGCCTTCCTA
Source organism: Lophiomys imhausi (assembly GCA_907164525.1). Taxonomy (NCBI): domain Eukaryota; kingdom Metazoa; phylum Chordata; class Mammalia; order Rodentia; family Muridae; genus Lophiomys; species Lophiomys imhausi. The sequence continues at coordinate 182,518 of CAJQZJ010033999.1, forward strand.
CTGGAAACTTATGAGGACAATTTCAGGTCACAGATTTGGAATGAATGTCACTCTGTCTGGAACAAGAGCAGTGTTGGTGGTGGATGGGCTTCAGAATAAACATCCTGTCATGCCCAAGGAAGTAACTCACTCATGGTTTTGTTTACCTAACAAACTGATGTCTTCCTTATTGTGTTCGTCCTTTAGGTATTTTTCACAGAAATTTGCCCTCAAAGCTAAGGATGTGCAAATCATAGAAATGTTACTACATATATTTTCTAAGAAGTTTTAAAAAGCTCTTAACCAAGAAAAGGAGTTTTAAATGCTGTGACAAACCAAATAAACATGAATCAAATGGAAGGAATACAAAGATGTCAAGCTAAGGTGATGAGGACACAAATGGATTGTACTATCAAGAAAACACGAAAAGCTATAAAAGCCCAGAGGAATGCATCAGTCTGCAGAGGTTAGAACTAATCAATAATTATCTCCATACAAGGAAGACTGACTAGGGGGAAATTGAGAAGGAACTTTTAGAATGGAGTCTCTGGAAAGCTCACTCTATTAAAATGGCATTTTTAGAACAATCTATTTACCACAGGAAGCTGTGAAAATGTCACCATCAGGACAAGGAAGGATTGGAATCTCAGGACCAGAAAAGCAAGTGCTAGAAGGCACATTAGTAGGAACTGAAGACAGCATCTCCCGATGTTTACTTTTTCTGCATAGTTTACCAGGAGTCTTCTCTGTCCTTGACTAAAAGAGTAAATGTTGAGAGATGCAGGATTTCCCCCAGGTGACTCAGATGATTTCTTATACACTTCAAAGTGGACATGGTTAGCTCACTTGAGTGCCACAGAGAATCACACACTTGGCGGTTGTTCTAGGAGCAAAAGATGTTTTTCTATAAAGTATAAAAAAATAAGGATGTGATGACATGCATCACTCAATAAGTCAGTGAACTCCTTATACCTGAGTTTTAGAGAATAGAGTGTTTTGAAAATGGCAAAGGTTTGAATTACAGCGCATAATACTTTTCAAATGTACTTGAAGAACAAAGTAGATAGACTGTAGATAAAGTTTTGAGGATAGAGTGAGGTCATGTTAAAGTTGTTTAGAAGAATTAATTTTATATCTTCTCACTACATACACACACGCAAATTGTACTTAGGTCAGGTGATTGCTATATAAACTTAGTTGAATGGTGATTGTTTATATAATCATATCCAATTTAAAAGCAACAGTCTTGCATGGATATAGTGAGAAAGAATATGTGGGGAACTCAAAGATCTTGGGGAAAGAATACTGCTGTTTCTACCGCATAGTCCAGCTGCAGTAAAATCTACTAGAAGAGAAAGTGGGAAAAACCCTAGAAATCATTGGCACAGGTGACAACCTCCTGAACAGAACACCAACAGCTCAGGACTTAAGACCAGCAATCAATAAATGGGACCTCATGAAACTGAAAACCTTCTGTAAGCAAAAGACACTGTCATTTGAACAAAACGGCAGCCTACAGATTGGGAAAAAAATCTTCACCAACCCACATCTGACAAAGGGCTAATGTCCAAAATTTACAAAGAACTCAAGAAATTAAATGCCAAGAAACCAAATAATCCAATTAAAAAATGGGGAAAAGAGATAAACAGAGAATTCACAAAGGAGGAATTCCTATAGGCCGAGAGACACTTGAAATGCTCAGGACCATTAATCATCAGAAAAATGCAACTCAAGAGGACTCTAAGATTCCATCTCACCTGTCAGAATGGCTAAGATCAAAAGCCCAAATGATAGCACATGCTGGCGAGGGTGTGAAGAAAGGGGAACCCTCCTCCATTGCTGGTGGGAGTGCAGGTTTGTGCAACCACTATGGAAGTCAGTCTGGTGATATCTTAGAAAACTTGGAATAGCTCTGCCTTGGGACCCAGCCATACCACTTCTGGGTATACATCCAAATGACTCCTCACTGAATCACAAGGACGTTTCCTCATCTATGTTCATAGCAGCCTTATTTGTAATAGCTAGAAACTGGAAACAACCCAGATGTCCCTCAACTGAAGAATGGTTTAAAAAACTATAGTACATCAACCTCATAGTCCCAGTGTCTGTCTAAGAAAATGAAAAATGCAACAAAACTGAAGGGGTGGTGGATGCAGAAGAGAGAAAGAAGGATGGGGATTCATTTTAAAAGGTCCCCGTTCCTTGCTAACTGATTCATCATTTTTTCTATGTTAATAACCAACTGGATACTTGTAAGTGTGTGAAAAATTCACATTTGTATTCTAATTAAATCACTCGCATTCCAAAAACTAAGAATGAATAGGCAGATTAGAGATAAACATATCAGGCAATATTTTTTGCAGCAACCAAAGCAGGCATAATCATACCTAGCTAGGTGCTTGGTGATGTCCTCCAGCAGTTCTCAGAACGAAGGTGTAGAGGAATTTTTACTCTATCAACATGACTGCTTTGTCACTGGATCACATCCAAAGACAATCTAGGTCTGTGCAATCCAGCTGGAATAACCCACCTTTAATATCTATGACTGGAATAGACATTTCCTTAGTACACACTTTTAATCCCAAACAGTGAAGGTTTGAAGAAGGAAGCACCCATGATTGAAAGTGATGTCTAATCGAGAGGCAGACAATGTGATAAATCAAAGAAAGATTTAAACAAAATAAGACAAAGGTAAGATATGACCAACTATAAAGAGATAGACAGGACAGAGGCAAATGAAGAGAGTAGGGACAGTGTAGAGAGAGTAGAGAAGATAACACACTAGAATAGAGTACAGTAGAGAGTTTAGTAGAGAAGACAGTAGATTAAGGTACAGTGCAGTTCAGGCAGTTCAATTCAGTTCAGTTGAGTGCAGTTGAGTTCACGCAATTTGGTGCAGTTCAGTTCATGAAGTTCAGAAGAAGAACAATTCAGGGAAAGCCAAGACAAACCAGTTTGAATAAGTGAGCTTGAAGAGGGGTTTTGAGCCAGAACAGCTGAGGTTAATGAGTCAGCAAGCATCAGAAAGAACTAGAAAACGGCCAGTTACCCTTCAGCAAGCCTCTAAGCCAACAATTACATCTGGAAAATGAAAGTTATTTTACAGAAGGGTTTGTTTGGAAATGACAAATAACAAGAAAGATTAGGTTCTGTCAAATTAGAGATACCCAAATACTATATTTTTCAAAACATAGATCTATAACTTATAGCTGCTAGCATTCACACAAGCACCCAGAGTACAAATGTATTGACTGCAAAGAGGAAAAGGCAGAGTGTAGAAATGAAATGTAGACAAAAAAAAATCAAATTCAAAAGGAAGAGAGAGAGAGCTGATAATAAATAAAAGTGCCAAATGCTTGCTTTGATGCAGGTCTGTACTACAGACTTAGAAGGGAGGAAAGGAGAGAGAGAGAGAGAGAGAGAGAGAGAGAGAGAGAGAGAGAGAGAGACCAGTGTAAAGCAGGATGTGGTGAGAAAAGTGGTGACAGGAGAATAAGGTTGAACTTTATATACTACGTTGAGAAATTTAGAATTATTTTTTTTATAATCATTAGGAAATAAATGAATGACTCAAATGGATATGATAGTTGCTATAAATTATAAGTGAGTCAATCTATTATAAAGCATTGGTAAAGATTACAGTAAGAGTCAGCATTTGAAATCAGTAAATGAAAAGGCTAAGGGAAAATGACCATTTGAATAATGGAATGCCTGTTTTAGGAAATGACATATAGGCTAATGGCTCTGAATTGGGGGAAACTTTGCCTCTTAAAGGACTTTTGCAATCACTGGACACATTTTAGCCTCTAGTGCTACTGAAATAGTGAGTAGTGAATATGAATGTTGCTCTCTACCAAGCACAAATGATTGCCCCCAACACCAATAGGATATCCAGCTCCCAGTTCAGTATGGGAAGGAAATCTCACTTTGGGACTTTGAGCCTACTAAAAGATGAACATACAATTGTCCTTATAAAAAACTTGCCTGGATTGTAGATAACAAAAGTATGTAGAGAATTAAGAGGAGTAGACTGATCATTAGAAAGAAATTCAGTGAAGGGACTTAGCACAGAGGATTGAAATAATTTCACTGAAAACGCACCATCTCAACAGCACTGCACATTTGAGAGTTCTGTATTTCTATGCTTCCTCTCTTTCTTTCTCTCTCTCTCTCTGTCTGTTATGATTCATAGTTTTGAGTATAGGGGTCTTCAGAAAACACATTCTTAAGTGATTTTATTCCTAATGCTCTTATAAACATCTTTCAATGTTTCATAATACAAGTGTTTCTACTATACAAACAAAAGTGACATTTTTGTATTGGATTTACTCTATGGACATAATCTGGAATGGTAAGTTTTAATGTTTTCATTTTATCCAGTTAGATTTTGTTTTACTAACTTACTTTTCAATAACTGAAAATGCACATTGCACCCTAAAATTACTCATTCTAGCAGATCACTTAAGTTCAGAAACCTGTAATTGTTAAAATCTTTCACTCACAACTCTAGCATGTCATCTCCAAATATCAGATAAACTGGATTCTCTTTGATTGGACCTGGTGTTAGAGAGCTGATTGCTGTGGTTGGGGAAGTGAAGGTAGCAGCTGCTTAGTCCAGCAGTAGTATGGATTCATTGAGAACCCAGTAGACTGCATTTGGCTCCACTGGACATAGCCAACAACTATAACATAGGTTATGGGGCTGTATAAGTCCAGTAACAATTAGAACTCTAAGAAAATGCCAGTGTCTGCATTTCCTGACTAAAACTATATAAATACTAAGCTAGTGGTGAAAGAGAAGCATAATACTTCACCTGTAAATAAATGGGGCAAATTAGAGTGAGCAAGCAATAATAGTTACTATGAACACGTATGTATCTGTGTCTATATGCATTCCTTGTGCTTTTTCTTTGACTTTTTTCTTTTTTTGTTTGTTTTGTTCTATTCTAGTTTGTTTATTTTTGGTTTGTTGTATTATTATTATTTAGATACCTGCTTGTTTTCTAATGAGGACAGACAACAGGTGTGTGGATTTGTATGGGTGAGGAATAGGGAGGATCTTGGAGGAGTTGGGGAAAGGGGAACCATAATCAATATGTTTCAAGAAAAAAACTATTTTTCATAAAAATTTGGAATAAATATAATAGTTGACAAATCTAAGCACATCCAAGTGTCATACTAAAGTAAAGAGAATGAAATGATGAGTTCACAAAATCCCTAACCTAGAGTGACAAAGGGGACAGATGTTTTCAGAAGGCAGATGCTTATAAATACATACATATATATATATGTATACATAAAATGACAAGATTTGCTCTCCTTAAATTAATATATATCTTTGCTGAGTCCCCTAAACATTGCATTATTGGTTACTTCATGCATAAAATGAGATTTTTTTTTTTGAGGTTAAGAAAGTAAAATACTCTGCCACATAGTGGAAACTTAATTACAGTTTCTTAAACAGAAGAAAACAAATTTTCTTCTTTTTTACCCAGCGTCATTCTGACTTTGTGGCAGGCTACTACCCTCTCAATTGTGGAAGCATAAACTAAATGATAATGGTGACCTTGTGGATGTTCGATTTTAAAAAAATATGACATAATAGCAAAAGCATTCATGCCATATAAAAAAATCAATTCCAGGTAGATTAAAAACCTAAATGTGAAAGGCAAAACCATAAAGCTTTTAGAAGATAATGGTGAAGAATATATTAATGTCCTCAGTGGTAAAGGATTTCTTAAACACAACCCAAAGAGCAGTGACTAGAAAGAAAAAGGTTAATAAATTCAGTGATGTTAGAATCATGGCTGTAATTTTGCCTTCTTGAAAAACACCATTTAAAGTGGTGAAAAGTCACAGCCAAGAAGAAGCTATTTGTGATATGTACAGCTAGGAACAACTTTTACCCAGACCTTACATAAAGAGACCACCAGAAAAACCGGAAAAACACAGACAACCCAATAAAAACAGGTTAAGTGGATTAAAACAAGCATCTCACACCTGAGGAAAGCAAACTGTCAATGAACAAAGAGGATAACTGAATCTGAGTCCTCAGCAAAATGCTGCTCAGTAAAGTTAAATAATGAGGAAATAGAGCTACAAGAAATCCCTACATAGTGCAAGGGACTGGAAATTGAGACAGTGTGTTCAGCACATGCTCTGTATCATAGTATGTAAAGAGTTACAATGTGTTCCTTCTATTTGGTTCAGAAGCTTAAATTCCATGCACAGTAAATGGAAATTTTTATTTGCAAGGATTGAGGACAAAGCCTAGTCATAGAGTGGTTACCTAATATGCCAAGGTCCCTGCATTGAACTACAAGACCCGGTTTTCCACCAGTAGAAACTTACTTGTTGTAGATATAAGAATGTTTAAAATGCAGTCATTCATAATTGTCAAATACTGGAAACAACTAAGATGTCCAATAGCATCAGAATTGAAAAATCATTATAAATATGCAAATAGAATCTAGACACAAAACAATAATGTATCTTTATTTCATTATTATAAACATAAAGACAAGAAGCCAAAAATATTGAAACTAAATTTATATATGGTTCTAAAAAGGTAAAAATGAGCACTGTTTATAAATATGTAGGTAATTTACAAGACTACTAATGAAGTGAAGGTGATCACAAGGGAATTATGAAAGACACCTCTTTTCTGGTATGGTCGGCCTAGGTCTTGGAAGGTGGAGACCTGAGCTGCTGAAGAGGAGTTTTTACATGCATACAGAGGGAACTTTTGCAGCGTGCCTGGGATCAGGGTTCAGGAGAAACTTGCAGGAAAGAGTGGCTTGGAAATCAGTGCCTGTCAAAGCCTAAGCCCTGGCTCCCTTAGAAAAACTGCACAGTGCCGCTCACAATATGATCAAGTTTATTAAATTATCAGAGCTGAACCATATCTTCAGGCACCAGGTTATCTGGAAACACCCAGCTAGTATGCAGAAGAGGCAACACTTACTCTGTGTGGTAGTACAAACCTAAAATCATAGAGGCAGAGCTAGAAGGATTTCCTGCCATTTTGAGGTACCTAGGCCACACAGTGAATCTGAGGCCATCTTTGTTAGACCCTATCACAAAGCAAACAAAGGAGCAAAGACCCAAAAGAAGAAAAAAAAAGACAGAAAGAAAGAAAGAAGGAAGGAAGGAAGGAAGGAAGGAAGGAAGGAAGGAAGGAAGGAAGGAAAGAAAGAACTCAAATGTATCCATGTGCCTTGTTATTGCCTGATATGTGCACATTGTGATTAACAAAGTATCTCTCCCCACACCCCACTCAGCAAGAGATGTCTTATGCAATTGAAACAAACAAATAGAATGCCAAGAACTAATATTGGACTTTATTTTCTCATTTACTAGATCTATTACTGGGGGAAGGCCATTCATCATCTGCATGACACTTGTTTTATTGGTGAAAAGATACACTGAAAAATAGAAGTGATTTCACTACCTCTCACACTGTGTACATTGGTTGTACATCTATTGAGTGTTAAACTCAGGCACACAGTGAGCACTCACTAAATAAATCCCCCATTTCTAGAGCCTTCAACAACTAAAGAAAAGTATGTTTTAATAAATTGCTGCTTTAGCTTTTATCTTAAGTTACTTTAATTTCAGGACAATATCTTGAAGCTTAAAATCGTGCTTTGGTTATTAAAAAAAAAAAAAAAAACCATGGAGACTGCCAAGTCAGCCCAGGAGTCAGCTTTCTCCTCACTGAATTGTTTTATGGTTACATTAATACACATTTCAAAATTTCAAAACTTAAAATCATTGCCTTTGGCATCGATGCTGGACTTAATGTGGTGATATTTCAAGGAAACCTGAAATGGAAAGGATGCTATTTTGCATTTGTTTAAGCTCACTGACTTTTACATGACTCGTTAGACATTAGCCCTCCCTGTTTTGAAAAGGCCAGGGACATCAGGGTTAGTACGGTGGGCGAACACCATTAGTTCGCACGTTATCACTGCCAGGCAGTGTCAGAAGGGCCAAATGTTGTATTCCACAGGTAATGGGAGATGTCAAAACGATTTCTGCTCCTGTACAAGTCAGATGTTAGGGGGAAATCAGGGGTTCTGATTTCAAGTTTTTTTTCTTTTTATCTGCCCAACTCCTCCAAAGAGCCTATATTCAATTTTCAATGACAATTTAGTAGTTATTGTGTGAAGGTACATAAATAAGCTTAATTGTAGATCAGAAATGTAAGTAAATATGAGATGGATTTAAACTTTGCTTCTAATATTTCCTGTAAACTAGATTTTAAACTTTAGTAAATATATTGAAATCCACCTGAGCCACCAGCCATTCGTTGGCTCAAGCTTATGCGATTGCAGACATGCCTCTAACATCAGCTTTCTTCTGTCCTGTGCTGTTTCCCCTACCAGACTCTGAGCACACCCAACATGCCTCGAAACCCAAACACGGACAGTTTATTGGGGCATGGAGCAAGGATTTTATCTCACTTCATTACATCTTATCATACTTTTCATTTTTCATCCCACTCTGGTAGGCTCATCTTCCTCTCTCACTGCCAGTGGCTACCGCTCTGCAATAAATCCCAGCTGCACAACCCTCAGCAAGGATTGAACGGGTGGAAAGGAAGCAGAGCGGAGCAGCCACTTCTGCTCAGTCTCCATAGCTTTGTTAAAATCCCCTGGTGGCTTCTGGAGAGAACACAAATTATGTCAGGGTGTGTGAGTTCCAATTTTGATTTTGAAACAAATCAGCAGAAACACTGATGTCTATAACATCAGTGTTTTCCTATTTACAAGTCAAAATTTGAACTAGATCATTGTTAGACCCTTTATAATTTGAAAACTATATTTTCCTGTCAGTAGGGGACATGCAATTTCAGAGTCTTTCCTGAATTATCAGGCAAATAATAATAAACTTTTGAAGCTTTCTTCCAAAATTTGCTTTTACCTATATATAATTTCTCCAATATGATAGTTTAGATGCCACTTAGAGTTGCACAATGTATTTCTTTTCGAGTAGATGTTTGGGCTTTTGTTTTTGTTTTTGTTGTTGCTGTTGTTATTTGTTTTTCCCATGTTTTATTTTACTTTAGTTTTGAAAGTCAGTTTTTATGTAGACCTGGATAGCCTCCAATGTAGACATAGCTAAGGATGACCTAGAAATTTTAATCCCTCTGCTTCTACGTCACAAATGCTGACACCATAGCTACATGCCATCACACTCAGCTTTGTAATGCTTAATTGTTCCAGGTGTATGTTATTTCTGATGTTTCTCTGAGGGGCATCTACATGAGACTAATATTGAACAGAATTTATGAAACAGATCACTTCTCTGTCATGGGTTGACACCATCTGATTCTTTAAAATCTTAAATGAAATAAACGTGAAACCAGGAGACATTCACTCTGCCAGCCATTTTAGGCTGGATTGTTGGCCTTCTGCCTTTAGCCTGAATTTATTCATCATCACATCCAATTCTCAGGTCAGAGATATGGACTGGAATCCACCATCTTTGTCCTGTCTTCAGTTTATAGATGTATGTATGTACATGTATATGTTGTCAATGTAAGTCTGGAAAGAGTCATAGCCAGTACTATGTAGAATTAGTTCTGTTTCTCTGGAGAATAAGGACTAGTACACTTTCCAGAAAATTGAACTTTAAATATTTTGGAAACCTGATAATTCCTTATATTATATTATATTATATATATTCCCCATTTCCCTTAAAACTTTTCTGTTATCTTGTATTTACCTTTTAGTCTCATTTTTATTAAAACACAATGAAGACTAGCTACTACTTTCCTGATGTTTCTAGCTCCATTTTAAAGATGATGAATTTAAGAACAAGGCAAGTTAAGTGCTTTCCGAGAACTCTGTATTTGTGAAGTGTATGGGAGCATCCTCAAAACACTCACTGCCTTTACAGTTTAATGGTAGCTGTAACAAGAACACAACTATAATAACCACACATCATGCTGTATCATGATTGCTGCACCAGAAGTCTCCATCCATCCTTCTTTCTTCCTTCCTTCCTTCCTTCCTTCTTTCCTTTCTTTCTTTCTTCCTTCCTTTCTTCCTTTCTCTGTCTCTCTCTCTCCTTCCTTCCTTCTTTCCTTCTGTGCCAATTATCAAGTGATGCCTCTCAACTCCAAACTCATTTTTTTCTGAGATTCTTTTTTTTCATAAGGAAGGTTTATTGTTCTTTTCTTAGCTGCAATTGTATTAGAGGGCTGTGTGGCTGATAGACAACAGTAGGCTTGTGAAGGAGTCAACTTCCCTTCCTGATTCAGCATTCTGTTTTCCCTACTTGCTTTACTATAAGGTTTGTAAACATAGACCACCTTACTCCCAGAGGCTCTTTGGGGCAGAACTCAGCCTTACTCCTGGTGTGTATCACTTTGTTGGTCAGCGTAACAATATTTATCTCCTCTACTGTAGTAGATACTGTACAAAACCTCTGATGGCCCAGGGATAGGGTGTAAAGACTATCTAAGGTGATAGAAGAGAAAGGGCAATCAGAAAAATGAGACATAAGATTAGTAAATCAGGACTGATGTAATCTGAGCCTCAAGGCATAAAACTGTAAGAAAACAGAATTAATAGAAAAAATTATTGGAACTCCAGAGAGCAAACAAAATGCTTCCTCCACTCTGACTTAATCAGCCTAAGGGGCTTATAACTGTGATTTGTGTAGAAAACTTTTAAATATTTAAAGATCTCACAAATTCTCCTTTAAGCTGAAATTTCATGGGACAGAAGGTGAAGGCTGGATCTTCCACTGTTACAAGTTGTCGTTTGTGGTCCACATTCATAGGACAGGACTAGCAATGTTTTTCCTTGGGGTGAGAATGGTGTATAATCTATCAGAAATCTGAGGTCGATCACCAATGAACTACATGCTCTGCTTTCAGTTGTGTGTGCTTAAGAGTTTGTCAGAAAAGAGAATCATCAATATCATTCACAGCCAAATTTAATATTTTTACTATTAAGGATGAAATTATGTAAACCATGCTCAGTCAGTCCAATGGGACACATTCCTCAAAGTGCAAGCATCCAGTTAGTCAGATTTCCTGCTATCCTGTGAGTTCAGAAGATGTCAAGGTTGTGATGCTAGCTACATTCCTGAAGGAAAATTCCTTAATAGTGAGAACAATTCACCAGTTGAAGCAGTTTGTCATCCTAGGAAACATCTGACAGTAGGTAGTGGTCATTTTGTCATAACTAGGGAGGAGGTGACTGACATTTAGTTAGTAGATGCCAGAAATATAAATAATGCATGGAGTATTCTCTACACATTACATAAATTATCTCAACCAAAATATCTAAGTTGAAACATTTTAAGACCATGGTCTAGAGGATTTGGCTAAATGAGACTAACAAAGTACAAAATGGAACAGATACAGTATGAAATTAGACAATGAAATGGTTTTGCTCATTGGTAATCCTGGAGACTATGTTTCATATATATACATATATATACATATATATGTATATATATCTATATACATTTATTTATTTATTTATTCAATCTACATCTCAATCAGAGCCCTCTCCCTATACCCGTCCAGGTGCCCCTTCCCATTCTCTATCCATTATTCCACATGTCATATTCCACCAGTGTGGTAAAAAGCTTGTAGCTGAAATTTTTCTACTTGAGACAAAAGATATCTTAGTCCTAATTAGCAAGAGGTTTTACCTAATCAAACAATCGTACAAAATTGGAAATATGAATTAGAAATGCTAACTATGCAATGTATATGTACATATCCATGAGATCTTGCCAGTTCTTGATTCATTGACCAAAAGAAGTTCATAAAGACTCAAAATGTAAGCTTTAATATTCTTTAAGGATGACAGCTTGGAAATTATGTTCTCTTTTGCTACTTGTAAAATAAAAAAGGGAACATAATTATTTTCCCACAGGAAATTATTTCATATAGCAAAGTATGTAAATTGAATTAAATGAGTAACCTCATGGCCTCTGAAACTTCAAATCCAGTGAATATATGTATTAGATTACTGTGATATTTAGCTTCATTGCAGTATTCGGGATGACCACATATCACATATAAGAAGAAAACTATTGACAAATAATTTGTTGTTAAATATTACTCTAAATGTTTTATTTTATGTAAACACATATTCACACAAAAAATTGCAAATAGAAATAGAAATTGCAAAATAGAAATAATGACGACTCTCACATGACCCAACATTGCTCTCATACATGGACCAATTAGAGGACTGGAATGCTATGATCTCAATTATTCTGTTTATTGATCAAACTAGTATTTCCTGTATTTCATATTTTTTTAAAAATATGTGAGGCCCTAGGTAAATCTGCATCTAGAATATTACCTTAAATTTACCTGAATTTCAAGAACATTTCTGGTTATATCATGTTACTAAAGCCTATGGTTCAAACTGCTTATTATATTTTAATATTTATTTATTGTTCTTTTATGTGTATGAGTGTTTTGCCTGACTGTATGTATGTGAACTACATATATACATTTGATCTGCTCAAAGGCACCAGGAAGAAGGACAATTATTCCTAGTGCCCTTCAGAGATCAGAAGTAGATGAAACTGGATTATGGATGACTGTGAACCACAATATGTGTACTGGAACCCTGCCAGAGACAATCCTGGAAGTGGAACACCTAGGAAAAAGAACATGAAGTAGAGACACAAGCATCGCCCATAAGATGCAAGAGATGGAAGACAGAATATCAGGCTTGGAAGATGCAGTTGAAGAAATCGATACAACAGCCAAAGATAATGAGAAAACTAAAAAATTCCTCATCCAGGACATCCAAGTAATCAAGGACTCAATGAAAAAACAGAACCTAAGAATAGTAGGAATAGAAGAAAAAGAAGACTCCTGACTCCAAGGATCAGAAAACATTTTTAACAAAATTATAGAAGAAAAATTCTCAAAACCTAAAGTAAGAGATCCTTATAAATGTTCAGGAGACTTACAGAACACCCAATAAATTAGACCAGAAAAGAAAGTCCTCTGCCACATCATAATCAAAATTCTAAATGTACAGAACAAAGAAAGAATACTAAAAGTTGCAAGAGAAAAATGTCAAGTAACATATAAAGGGAGACCCATTAAAAATCACACTTGACTTCTCTTCAGAAACACTGAAAGTCAGAAGGGCATGGGCAGATGTCTTGGAGGCACTAAGAGACCACAGATGTTAGCCCAGACTACTATGCCCAGCAAAACTTTCAATTACCATAGATGGAGAAAACAAGCTATTCCATGAAAAAACAAAATTAAACAATGTCTCTACATAAATCCATCCCTACAGAATATCCTAGATGGAAAACTCCAACCCAGAGAAGATAACTACACCAAAGAAAAAAACAGGAGAAAAGATAACACCATTGAAGCAAAATCAAAAGAAAATAAACACACAAACACATTACCAACACCTACATGAAAATAACAAAAAATAAAAATCAATGATCATTAATACCTCTCAACATCAGTGGAATCAAAACCCTAATAAAAAAACAAAGGCTTACAGAATAGGTTCATGACCAAGACCCATTATTCTGGTGCTTACAGGAAATGCACCTCACCAACAAAGGTAGACTTTACCTCAGAGTAAAGGGTTAGAAGAATGTATTCCAAGCAAACAGCCCCAGGAAGCAAGCTGAAGTAGTCATCTTATTATCAAAGAAAATAGACTTTCAACCAAAATTAATCAGAAAATAAAGAAAGTACACTATACACTCATCAAAGGACAAATTCATCAAAATGGCATCTCAATACTGAACATCTGTGCCCCAAATTAAAGGCCACCCACATTTGTAAAAGAAACATTACTGGCGGGCCAAGATGGCGGCGACCTACACTGACGCATTTTGAACGTGGGGAAAAAAGAGCCATAAAAAACACAGAGTTATTGAGCACTGTGCAAAAACCGGAGGGGCTAGACCCCCCCCCCTGGGAACACTCACAGCTCCCAAGGGACGTTAAAAGTCCCAGGGCAAGGTTCTGCCCATCTCTCACAGACACGGAAGCCACTAAACCCGGGATTCAGGAACTCCCATTTGGAGAGGCGCCTGGAGAATCGAAGCGTCCATTAGGGGAGCCAGTGGATGGCTGGACAGCGGAATCCTCAGCAGAGAGCAGAATCAGGCACCAAGGAGGACGAGTGACCCAGTTGATTCTGCCTGGCAAACTTCCTCAATAGCTGTCTCCATCGGGGGCCTGTAACCACCAGAGCAATCCAGTGTCACTGGGACCGCTCAGCTCTACACAATGCCCCGGCAGGAAACTCAGTGAAGCCTGCAAGATCAGCTTCTGCCTACAAACCCCTTAGGTCATCTAAACAGCTGAGAACAGAAGGACTGAACATAAAAGGAGTGTACTAACATTTTTAATCATTTTTCCCATTTGGGTTCGGGCCCCAAACAGGTCTACTATGACCCAAATCAGCAGGAAGTCACTTTAAGAGAGCGACGTCCCATGCCCAGTGGATGGGGAAGGTGTTTCTCCGCCCTTCTTTTAGGTTATTTGAAGGATAACTGAAAACTCTGATATGTAGGGGAAGAGACTACAAGCTGATAAATGGTCCTGTCTTAATGGGTTTTGGAGGTTAGCCCCAGGTAATTCCTACTTTTCCTTTTCTGTATCCTTCTTCCTCTCCTATGTAGGAGTTCATGGGCTTGAGAAAACTGAGATATAGACATAGCACAGGAAGGTCCAAGAAGAAGGGGCAGATTATTGAATATGCCCTTATACCTTTGTATATTGTGGCTAAAGTGGTATTGACCATTGTTTATTGTGCAAAAATAAGATTGTATTGGATTACATCGGTATTGATCTTTGTATATTGATACAAAATTAAGATTATAGTTGGCCACAATGGTATTGACCCTTGCATATGGACGTAATATTAAGATTATATTGGGCTACATAGGCATTGATCTTGGTATATTGATACATAATTAAGAGTATATTTAACCACAATTGAATAGATCTTTGTATATTGATACAAATTTTAAAGGTAATGCTTCCTAATGGTATCATGCCTAGAGATACTCAAAAATAAAATGTGAAGCTATGACCTCTTGATACCAACCATCTAAAACAGTCTAGGATAGTTAAACTCCTAGTCATGCAAATATGTCACTTTGTTAGCTACTATGACAGTCTATCACAGATATTCTCTAAACTACCCAGTAATCAAGTGGCTAAGAGACAAGCAACATTTGCTTATCTAAATACAAGAGATGGATAGGGCATCTTCAAAAACCCCAAGAGATCTGCAGAATATGGCATTCAAAGATGTTATCTTAAATCAAGATTTTTTTTTTGATATCGAGACATATCAGCGCCTGACAGCACCCCCTATTCTACTCCAAGTAGAAGATAAGCATCGAAGAACCTCCACTGTAAGATGGTTGAATTAGTGGCAAGCCTTTCTCTTGGCATGAAAAAACCCCTTGCACCAACTGCAGACAGACTGCTGTCCAAAAAGGACAAAACTTGGTAGCAGGGAAGTCGACAGCCTAACTCTGCCAAGACAGGGTAGGTAAGTCCTTCATAATCCCGGCTCTACAACAAATGTCTGTCAGAGAAACAGGACCCAAAGGCTGAAGACTGATGCTGGAATGTATGGAGAGAAAATGGGAACTGTCCAGGCAGTCATTGGTATGTTCTTTCTTAGTTTTGGAAGCTGCAGGCCCTGCACTTCCTATATAAGCAAATATATTTATCCCTCTCAGGTCTCTGAGGTGGTTGAAGAATAGAGAGCTAGAGTCTCATAGTTAAATTTTGAATTGTTTAGGAATCAAGAGGGTGTTATAGATCTAAGAAGATACTCTTAAAAGTGTGTTGCAAGATAGTATGAATGTTAAGTCACATATAGACCTTTAAACTCATGGAGTTGGTTAGATAGTAGAATGTTAAAGTCAGGGGCCAAATATGTATAAACTGGACATTGGGAAGGTATACTGGGCCATTTAACTCTCATAAATGTGGCATATTTATATCTATTGTTTTGTATAATACTTACTGTTATAAGAGAAGGAACCATCTGTTGGACTGAAAGGGGAAACTTCTGGGGGGAAGAGGGTGGAAGGGCGGGATAGGAAGGGGGAATAGGGAGGGGTTTGTTACTGAGATGTAACTTGAAGAAAAAAAATAAAGTATTTTAAAAAAAAAAGAAAGAAACATTACTAAAGCTTAAATCACACATAGATCCCCACACACAAATACTGGGAGATCTCAACAGCACTTTTACACTAATGAACAGGCTATCAAGATAGAAACAAAACAGAGAAATAATGAAAATAAGAGAGATTATGAACCAAATGGACCTAACAGATATCTACAGAATGTTTCACCCAAATACAAAAGAATATACTTTCTTCTCAGCACACCATGGAACCTTCTCAAAAATTAATTGACTATATAGTCAGTCACAAAGCAAGCCTTAATCGATACAAAAAATTTGAAGTTACACCTGGTATCTCATCAGATCAACATGGATTAAAGCTGTACTTCAACAACAACAAAAATAACAAAAATCCTACATATTCATCGAAACTGAACAACTCTCTACTAGATGACCATTGGATCAGGGAACAAATAAAGAAAAAAACCAAAGACTTCCTAAAATTCAATGAAAATGAATTTCAAGTTTTCATTGTGAAATGGCACAACATACCCAAACTTATGACACAATAAAAGCAGTGCTAAGAGGAAAGTTCATAGCGCTTGCCTTCAGAAAGAAATTGGAAATAGCTTATATTAGCAACTTAAAGCTCTAGAAGAAAAATAAAGGAAACACTCTCAAGAGTAACAGACTGCAGGAAATCATCAAACTTAAGGGTGAATGCAATAACATAGAAACAAAGAGAATAATACAAAGAATTGAGGAAAGCAAGAGCTGGTTCTTTGAGAAAATCAACAGAATGGAAAAACCCTTAGCCAAACTAACTAAAGGGCATTAGAAAATAGCCAAATAAACAAAATAAGAAATGAAAACAAAGAAATTAAAATAGATATTGAAGAAATCCAAAGAATTATTAGGTTTTACTTCAAAAACCTATACCCTACAAAATTAAATGTAAGTGAAATGGAAAATTTTCTTGATAGATTCAACATACCAAGGTTATATCAAGATCAGATAAATAAACTAAACAGTCCTATAACCCCTAGTGAAATAGAAGCAGTCATTAAAAGTATCCCAACTAAAATAAAGCCCAAGGCCATATGATTTCAGCACAGAATTCTACCAGATCTTCAAAGAAGAGCTAATGCCAATAGTCCTCAAACTCTTCCACAAAATGGAAACAGAAGGAATGTTTTCAAATTCATTCTAGGAGGCTACAGTTACCCTGATTCCTAAACAATAGAAAGATCCAACAAAGAAAGAGAATCTCAGACCAATTTCTCTTATGAACATCGACGCAAAAAATACTTGCAAATGGAATCAAAGAACAAACAAACAAAAAAAGTACCATACACCATGATCTAGTAGGCTTTATCCCATGGATGGATGTGTTCAACATACCAAAATCCATCAACATAATCCTCCATACAAACAAACTGAAAGAAAGAAAACAAAATCAACCAACCAAACAAACAAACAAAATCCACATGAACAATTCATTAGATGCCAAATAATCATTTACCAAAATCCAACACCCCTTCCTGTTAACAGTCTTGGAGAGATCAGGCATACAAGGGCCATACCTAAACATAATGAAAGCAACGTACAGCAAGCTGGTGGACAACATCAAATTAAATGGCGAGCAACTTACAGCACTTCAAGCAAAAGCACAGACAAGGCAATGCTGCTCACTTTCTGCATAACTTTCCAACATAATACTTCAAGTTCTAGCTAGAGCAATAAGACAGCGAAAAGAGAGCAAAGGATCCGAATTGGGAAGGAAGGAGTCAATTTATCCCTAGTTACAGGTGATATGATAATATATGTAGTGACCCAAAAAACTCTACCAGAGAACTCCTAAAGCTGATAAACACATTTAGCAAGGTGGCTGTATAAAAAATTAATTATAAAAATCAGTAGCCCTTCTTTACACAAAAATAAATGGGATGAGAAAGAAATTAGGGAAACAACACCCTTCACAATAGCCAGAATAATATAAAATACCTGCAAGTAGCTCTAGCCAAGCAAGTGAAAGACCTGTAACACTAGAATTTCCAATGCCCGAAGAAAGGAATTGAAGAGGGTATCAGAAGATGGAAAGATCTCCCATGTTCATAGATAGGTAGGATCAGCATAATAAAAATGGACATCATTCTGAGAGCAATATACATATTCAATGCAATTCCTATCAAAATACCAATACACTTTTTTACATACCTTGAAAGAAAAATTCCCAACTTCATATGGAAAAACAAAAAACCCAGAATAGTTAAAAACAACCCCATACAATGAAAGACATCCCAGAGGCATCACTATCCCTGATTTGAAGCTACAGAGCAATAGTAACAAAAACATAATGGTACTGGCATAGCAACAAACTGGTTGATCAAGGGAATCAAGCCAAAGAACCAGAAACACACCCACACACCTATGGTCACTTGATTTCTGATATAGAAACCAAAACTGTACAATGGAAAAATGAAAGCATATTTAACAAATGGTGTTGGTCTAATTGGATGTCAACATGTAAAAGAATGTAAATAGACTCATATTTATCATCTTCCACAGAACTTAAGTCCAAGTGAATCAAAGGCCTAAACAAAACTGGGCACACTAAATCTAATATAAAAGAATGTTGGGAAAAGCCTCAAACTCATTAGCACAGAAGACAACTTCCTGAACAGAACACTAATAGCTCAGGCTCTAAGACCAACAATCAATAAATGGGACCTTATGTAACTGAAAAGCTTCTGTAAGGCAAAGGACACTGTAATTAGAACAAAAAGACAGCCCACTGTAACACAGCCATTGTACCATAGCCATTGGGGCATACTGGTGGAGGGGAGTTGAATGTCTGCATCTGTGAGGTGAGATTGGTTTTCTTTTCCCTCTAAAGTTATGTGGATACAGCTTGACTGTGTGGCGGCACCAGGGCAGCTTTTTTTCCCATGGTCTTCAGACAGGACAATCAGGGTAGCCTGCCTGTGTCAAGGACCTGTGTTCCTGGCCAGAAAAAAATATGAGGAGTTCAGGGAAATGCAGTCCTCCAACGGTGGAAGTTCCTTTTGGGGGGATCACAACAGCTCTGAGGCAGTTGTTTGGTGAACCAGATTTACTTTATTTTTAGCTTAGATGTCATGATGATCTTGGTTCTCCTGTTTTCTCTAATTATCCTCTAACTGTGCTAAATCTCTGGAACTCTGAGGTGGGTTAGGGCTTTTTTAAACTGTGGGAAGGGGGATCTTTTGAGGGTGATTGCATTCTATTCGCTGAAATTGAGGTGCTGGCAGTACTAAATTTACATATGGAAAGGTCCTAAGCAGTAGGTAAGTGACTGAGCTCACCAGTGACCTCCTATGCTGTGTTGTTGCTTCTATATTCCACAAGGAAGGTAACCATTTGGGGCTGGGTCCACATGCTCCAGAGGCAGGTGGAAGCAAGGAGAGAGCTTGCCCCTTTCCTGCCACATGAATCTCAATTTCTAGATTCCCAAGGTTTGGAATGCAAGGTTTGCAGCCATGCATCTCTGGAACCACACCCAACAGCCCACAGATTGGGAAATCATCTGGACCATACCCATATCCAACAGAGGGTTAATAACCAAAATATATAAAGAACTCAAGAAATTAAACACCAATAAAACAAATAATCAAATAAAAAATTGGGTACAAAGCTAAACTGAGAATTCACAAAAGAGGAATCTCTAATGGTGGAGAGGCATTGAAAAAATGCTCAACATCATTCAGGGAAATACAAATCAAAATGACTCTGAGATTCCATTTTACATTTGTCAGAATGGCTAAGATAAAAAACTCAGGTTACAACACATGCTGGCAAAGATGTGGTGAAAGGGGAACACTCCTCCACTGCTGGTGGGAGTGCAAACTTGTACAATCACTTTGAAAATCAATCTGACAATTCAATTAATCTCAGAAAATTGGGAATAGCTCTACCTCAAGACCCAGTCATATCACTTCTGCTCATATATCCAAAAGATTCTCCAACAAACCACAAGTACATCAGTTCAATTACGATCATAACAGCTTTATTCATAATAGCAAGAAACTGCAAACAACCAAGATGTCCTTCAACCAAAACCTGAGGTAAAAAAAAAAAAAAAAAAAAAAAAACTGTGGTACATTCACACAATGGAATACTACTATTCTATCATAAACAAGGAAGTTATGCAATTTGCAACCAAATAGACAGAACTAGAAAAGCTCATCCTGAGTGAGCTAACAAAGAGCCAGAGAGATATATGTGGTATGTACTCATTTATAATTGGATATTAGCCATAAAGTACAGGATAACCATCTTATAACACACAAGCCAAAAGAGACAGGAACCTAGCATAACTATCCTATGAGAAACTACCCAGGTGAGTATTGAAACAGATGCTGAGACACACAGCCGAACATTAGGTGCAGCTCTGGGAATTGTGTATAAGAGAGAGAGGAAGAACAGAGAGATCTGGGGTGGACAGAAACCCCAACAGAACCATCAACCTAGCCCCCTAAAGCCTTAAAGAGACTGAAACACTAACCAAACCAAAAGCATATTTAGACTAGACGTAGGGCCCCTACACATATATAAATGATAGACAACTTTGGTCTTCAAGCAGATCCCTAAGCAAGTGGAGGAGGGTGGGCTATCACTGACATGGACTCTGTTTCCTGTTAGTATAACACCTTACCCTAGCTGGGCTGCCATGTCAAGCTCCAGTGCAATAGGAAGCTCTTAGCCCTCATGTGACTGATGAATTGAAGGGGGTTGATATGTGGGGGCTCCCTTCATCCCAGAAGAAGGAGAAGAGAGAGAGAAGAGGGAGAAGAGGAAGAGGGTCTGAGGGTGGCACTGGGTGAGAAGGAATGAGGTAGCTGTGACTAGATGTAACTTGAATAAGTAAATAAAATTTTAATAATAATTCGAGTAATAATTTTGAATAAATTTTTGAAAAGAATACATTTAAAATATTTATTTTCACTGTCTTTGTGTGTGTGTGTGTGTGTGTGTGTGTGTGTGTGTGTGTGTGTGCATGCGGTACCAGAGGAAAGCAGGTGCCCCAGGAGGTCGTGGCTTTGCACACCCTGGAGTTGATGTTACAGGCTGTAGTAAGCTGTTGACACAGATGCTGCACTGAAGAGAAAGAGTAGTCCTCTAAGGGCAGTATTGAATCCTAGCCATTGAGCCATCTCTCCAGCTCAAAGAATTTTTATTTGCACAGGGCATGTTAGGATTGTCTAGTGTATCTTTTTTGATTTCTTATGTTTTTCTGATCAAGCGAAGGAAAATATACAGATGTCATTTTTTTAATTTCACAGGGAATCCATGCAAAGAGGTAATAAGGAGGGCTTATTAAAGGATGGTGATGTGTCACAGCTGAATCCACAACTGTGAGCTCAGGTATTAGTTTGTTTCTCTGATTTGACAGGGCATGCCAAGTATTAGTGAAAATGATCACACAGACACACTCAGGGTTGTATAACCCTTCCAGAAACAAAAAACAGAAGTATTATTTCTGCCTTTAAATAATCATTTTTTGTTTGACGTATAGAGTTTCAAGCACATATCAGTCCACAGAGAACGATTTCATACATTATTATGCAATGTAAGAAGTATCATGCATTGGGTCTCCTTTAGGCAGAAAATTTCCTCATTAAAGTTCATAATAATTTTGTAGCACATAATTTTATTGTATAAATATTTTCTGGATGGAAATATTAAAATGTATTTTTTATTAACTAGGATGTTGAGCTCTTTTCTGAGCTAGGTATTCTAGATTATTTAATCTAATTCCATAATCCTAATCCATAATCATAATCCATAAACACCTATCAAAAACCTAGCATATAGATCTTACTATATTGCTATCACAATATAGTAAGATAATATAAGTAATATCACAGTTAAAGAAAATAGAATACATAAAAAGCAATTTTCTTACCAGTGAATAGTCAAGTGACATATTTAGATAGGAAACTGTATCTACCTATCTCATGAATCCTTCAGAATCTGTGCTATTTACTGCCTCTCAAACAGGAAGGATAGGAAGAATGATATCTGGAAAACAATTAATTTAATAGAGCAATAAAATTGAGATATCTGCTGTCAGGATCAGAGATTCTATAATATTTGTTATGTGAAATTCTAAAGAAGGAATGCCAATATAATGATATAAAGTTTAAGCATTTTCAAAGAAGTAGGAATTAAAAAATCATAATCATGTTCTGTAGCTCCTGTAAGTTAGAGCAACTTTTATTTACAGTAGTCAACTCTTCCAGTATTCTAGTATTCCAGATGAATTCTAAGATCCCAGGTAGGTGAGTTATTACCTACCTGGTTATTATGTGGTTATTACCACAACATATAAGTACTCTTTTCATCAGACACACACCATTGATACAGTTTAATTTCTAAATTAAGCACGAAATTAGCACTATGATAATAAAATAGCCCAATTATAACAATATGCAGTGAGGATACTTAGATGAATATATTCCCTCTCTTAACATAGGTCATTTTACTGTACATCCCTTGGTATGTTGTGAGATGATTCAATGTCTACACAAGGAAATGAAACTCAGTGATTTATACGGACAATATGAAATAGCAGTAGGCTGCATAAAAACTGCCTGCACACATACACTGTAATGCTGGACCACTCAGTTTGAAACATGTCATGACCATTGGTGACTAGCAGATGAGTCGTTTACATACTTTGAATTCTCTGAGCAAAGGAACAGTTCATTTTCTAGGATGGAACTCAGCTGTGGAGTTCAAGCTGTGGAATCACATCACTCAAAATGCTGTGCAATTTAAAGCTTATAAAGTGATTATCTTTGAAATTTGTATGCAGTAGGACTTTTTCACCGTGGTTGTTTCCTAGCAAAGCAATAGAAAGAAAAAACAAACAAGCAAGGGTTATCTTATTTGAAAAGTTGTATGTTGCTTGCTACTTTCACAGAAAATAGATACGGAAAAAGTAAATATAAAACCTCAAAATAAACTGCAGGGATATAGCTAACTGGACATCTTTGGAAAAAGGTTTATTTTATATTTATGGGTATTTGGATTCCACGTATACATGAGCAACCCTTGTGTGCAGTACCCAAGAAGGCTAGAGAAGGTGTTGGATCACCCAAAGCTGATGTCACAGACTGTTGTGAGGTGCAGTGTAGCTGCTGGAAATCATACACAGGTTCTTGACAAAGAGTAGTCAGCACTTTTTAATGGTGAGCCATCTGGCCAGCATCCACTATCTAAGTTTGTAAAAAGGTGTCAAAAACTTACATTGGAGAAGTCAACCCCTTCAAAACCATTTCCAGGAAAGCTTGTTAACCATGTGCAAAAGTAAGAATCAGGTGCCCATTTCCCGCCCTGTACAAAAATCAATTCAAAGATCTTAATACAAAGCATGGAAATTTGAAACTGAGAGGAAAATAGATTCAGATATAGGCATAGATAGGGGTGCTCTGAAAAGATTTTAGTAGTTTAGGAAATAAGAGGCAGACTTGACAAATGACATTGAATTAAATTCAAAACCTCCTACAAAACAAAGGAAACAGCAGAGTATTCAGACATTTTTCAGAATGGAAGAAAATATCTCCAACTATACATCTAATAAGACATTGCTGCAACGAAAATATAAAGGATTCAAAAAAAGAATCTAAGTCCACAGTCTTCATTAAAAATATATATATATCATCGATAAATTAACTGGGCAGACAACTCCCTAAAGAAGAAATACAAATGGCCAATATATAAATGAAAAAAAAAATGTTCAACGTTCCTAGCCACGGAGGAAGCCAAAATCAACTCCTCTGAGATTCTATCAGACTCCAGTCAAAATGAGTATCATCAAGATGAGAAATGACCGCCCATGCCTGTGAGGATTCAGCCGTGTATAGGGCTGGGATGAAGGTACACTAGTCAAGGCACTCAGGAAATCGATATGGACATATTCCTTATTAAATAATTAAATAAACAAACAAACATACAAATAAATGAAACACAGCGGCTTTCCCATGAATCCTCCATCCATACCCCCAGAGAAACTGTCACCTGTGTGCTCACCATCAATCACTTTCACTCTCTGTTTAGATTTTGAACTTATGCTTTAATGCAGAGTATATGATTTTAGTTCTCTCTACTCAAGAGAATATTTTCCAGGCAGTGCCATTAAAGTTCATATATTATTGTTTTAAATTTCATTTGTTTTTTATATCACCTTATATAAATAGAATTCAATGTGTTCAACTTTTTCTGTTGATAAGCACTATTTTTAACAGTTTTTTAATAGGGTTTTTTATATTATATTGCTATCATGAACAGCATGGCTTTAGCATAC
This sequence comes from Lophiomys imhausi, assembly GCA_907164525.1. Classification (NCBI taxonomy): domain Eukaryota; kingdom Metazoa; phylum Chordata; class Mammalia; order Rodentia; family Muridae; genus Lophiomys; species Lophiomys imhausi. Next base: position 206,959 of record CAJQZJ010033999.1, read on the forward strand.
ACATCATCTGCTGTTTATAGGATGCTTCCTTTAGCTTAGTAAGTTAAGGTTTTTGTTTGGGCATCTATATTCTTGATATCATGACAGATAAATTTATTGAAAGAGTTTCACTCTTCTATAACTTCACCAAGGAGCTTATAGTAGATACAAGGTCTGTGTGAACTCCAACACTGCGATTGCTCAAATTTTGAAATTTTTTCCTCAAATAATGATATAATGATATTAAAATGGTATAAGATAGTAGTCTTAATCTGTGTTTGTATTCAGATGAGGCCAAATATCATCAGATCCATGTTCCAGCCACACAGCTGGAATGTCTGCTCATGCCCTTTCTACAGCTTTCTGTGTGATATTCCTCACCCCCAACCTTTTTGGTGCCTTTTCTATTGATTTCCACTTCTGTAACCAACATTTTCTGTTAGGAGCCGAATGCTCTTGAGGCTCTGACCTTTGTGTCCATCTTATATTCTTAGGCCCTTAGCATAGAGTGTACAACCACTGTCAGATGTTCTCTGAAAAAGGGGTTCAGTAAACATGTAAGTTTCCTGAAAAGCTATCTGACATTTTACAAAGTCTACGCGGAAAATGCACCCAGGTGTTGCGTCTTGCTGACACCCACCTTTTCCTTTTTATCTGTTGCTAGTAAAATGGAGTAAAGAGTCCCTCATTGCTAAGTGCCACTCTCCTTGTTTGGCCAGACTTCACACAGAGTCCTGTAAAGGTGATTTTATAATTCCTGATAATAGACTTAAAAACTGCCAGACTCGGACCAAACAATTTTAGAATCTAAAGAAGTTAGTCAATAGAAAACATATAGCTATAGGAAATATTCTTCCAAAACATTGTGTATCTCATTAGAAAATAGGCCTGAGATAAATTAATAAGCTTTCACTCTAGCGAAGATAAGACCAAACTCCAGGTATGACATAAAACCAATTGGGCTAATATCCAAAATCTATGAAGAACTCAAGAAATTAAATGCCAAGAAACCAAATAATCCAATCAAAAAATGGGGGACAGAGCTAAATAGAGAATTCACAAAGGAGGAATCCCTAATGGCCGAGAGACACCTGAAGAAATGTTCAACACCCTTAATCATCAGAGAAATGCAACTCAAGACAACTCTGAGATTCCATCTCACACCTGTCAGAATGGCTAAGATCAAAAGCTCAAATGACAGCACATGCTGGCAAGGGTGTGGAGAAAGGGGAATATTCCTCCATTGCTGGTGGGAGTGCAGGCTTGTGCAACCACTATGGAGGTCAGTATGGCGATATCTTAGAAATCTTGGAATAGCTTTGCCTCAGGACCCAGCCATACCACTTCTGGGTATACATCCAAATGACTCCTCATGGAATCATAAGGAAGTCTTCTCATCTATGTTCATAGCAGCCTTATTTGTAATAGCTAGAAACTGGAAACAACCCAGATGTCCCCCAACTGAAGAATGGATTAAAAAACTGTGGTACATCTATCCATGAGCATGGGAGATCTTTCCATCTTCTGATGGACTCTTCAATTTCTTTCTTCAATGACTTGAAGTTCTCGTCATACAGCTCTTTCACTTGCTTGGTTAGAGTTACCCCCAGGTATTTTATATTGTTTGCGGCTATTGTGAAGGGTGTTGTTTCCCCAATTTCTTTCTTAGCCCATTGATTCTTTGTGTAAAGAAGGGCTTCTGATTTTTTTGAATTAATTTTGTATCCAGACACCATTCTGAAGGTGTTTACCAGCTATAAGAGTTCTCTGGTGGAATTTTGGGGGTCGCTTATGTCTTGTATCATATCGTCTGCAAATAGGGATAATTTGACTTCTTTGATACCAATTTGTATCACCTTGATCTCCTTTAGTTGACTTATTGCTCTATCAAGAACTTCAAATACTATGTTGAAGATATGTGGGGATAGTGGGCGTCCTTGCCTTGTCCCTAAGTTTAGAGGAAATGCTTTTAGTTTCTCTCCATTTAATATGATGTTGGCTACTGGCTTGCTGTATATTAACTTTATTATTTCTAGGTATGGTCCTTGTATGCCCATTCTCTCCAGAACTTTTAGCATGAAGGGGAGTTGGATTTTGTAAAACGCTTTTTTCGCTTCTAGCGAGACGATCATGTGTTTTTTTTTTTTTTTTTCCTTCAGCTTGTTTATATGGTGAATTATGTTGAGGGATTTTTGTATGTTGAGTGATCCCGATCCCTGCATTCCTGGGATGAAGCCTACTTGATCATTGTGTATGATATTTTTGATGTGTTCTTTGATTCGGTTTGCCAGTATTTTATTAAGTATTTTGCATCGATATTCATGAGGGAAATTGGTCTGAAGTTCTCTTTCTTTGTTAGGTCTTTGTGTGGTTTAGGAATCAGGGTGACTGTGGCCTCATAGAATGAGTTTGGCAGTGTTTCTTCTGTTTCCATTTTGTGGAAGATTTTGAAGAGTATTGGTATTAACTCTTCTTTGAAGGTCTGGTAGAATTCTGTGCTAAAACCATCTGGTCTTGGGCTTTTTTTGGGTGGGAGATTTTTAATGACTGTTTCTATTTCCTTAGGGGTAATAGAGCTGTTTACTGTTAACCTGATCTTAATTTAACATTGGCAGGTGGAATCTATTAAGAAAATTGTCCATTATTCTTAGGTTTCCAAATTTGGTGGAATACAGATTTTAAAGTAGGCCCTACAGATTCTCTGGATTTCCTCAATGTCTGTTGTTACTTCTCCCTTTTCATTTTTGATTTTGTTGATTTGGGTTTTTTCCCTCTACCTTTTAGTTAATTTGGCTAAGGGTTTGTCTATCTTGTTGATTTTCTCAAAGAACCAAGTCTTGCTTTCATTGATCTTTGTATTGTTCTTTTTGTATCTAAGTTGTTTACAGCCCTACGTTCGATGATTTCCTCCCTCTGCTCCTCTTGGGAGTGTTTGCTTCTTTTTTTTTTTTTTTTTTCCAGATCTTCCAGTTCTACTGTTAATTCGCTAATATGATCTGTCATGATTTTCTTTTTGAGGGCACATAATGCTATGAACTTTCCTTATAGCATAGCTTTCATTGTGTCCCATAGGTTTGGGTATGTTGTACCTTCATTGTTGTTGGATTTTTAAGAAGATTTGATTTATTTATTTCTTCCCTGACCCAGTGGTCAAACCCAGATAGGCTTGAGTCTACAAACTCCCCTTCAGCAGGAGTTATCTCTGCTGTTGTCCAATCTGTCTTCCTAATGATCAAAATGCATCCTACTAAATCACTGCCATCTTGCCTGGACCTTATTGTCAGAACTTTTAAGTGTGCCTAAAATGTGTCCATAAAGGTGTTCTACTAATATGTTTACAGTTTTTAGTTCAAAAATTTCAATGGGTCTGCAAATTGTCGTTTCTACATTTACCCTTTGAAAAGAAATTGTATAGAATTTTTTGTGTGAGTTTGTGGTGTGCGTAACACAGGCACATGAGTGTGGGGGTATGTATCCATGCCTGTTTATGTGCATACTCACTGTTACATTGGGACAGAGATTCTTTATCAAAAGTTCACAATTTCAGTTACGTTATCTTGCAAGGGAGACTTCAGAATCTGCTTTTATCTCCCCACCAATGTTAGTGTTCACAGACCCACATAGTCATGCCGAGCCTTATCATTTTATGGATACTGTCACTCAAACTCAGGTCCTCCTGGTTTTAGAACAAGCACTCTTTTTTTTTTTTCAAGTTCTTTTTTTTTTTTTTTTTGCTTCAGGCTACATTTCCATCATATTGTCCTCTTTCCCCCCTTCCCAGCCCCACCCTCCCACCTTGTACCGCCTAACCCTTCTATCCCACTCCTCTGGAGTGGAGTGTCCCTACATAACTGTCCTTTGCCACAGTTCAGAAGTCGTATGAGGGCCAAGAGCCTCCTCATACACTGGGGGACCTACAAGGCAGCACCACCAGTGAAAAGTGTCTCATTGCCAGGGAGGGAAAACTAAAAAACAAACCAACCAACAAACAAAAACAAAACAAAAAAATAAATAAAAAGTCTATGTCCATGTTCCCTTTGGTGCATTGGTTGTAGTATATATATCCTACACTATATAGCTAAAATCCTACTATAAGTGAATAGATGCCATGTGCATCCTTCTGAGTCTGGGTTAGCTCACTCAGGATGAGCTTCTCTAGTTCCATCCATTTGGCTGCAAATTGCATGATTTCATTGTTTCTGATTGCTGAGTAGTATTCCATTGTGTAGATGTACCACAGTTTTTAATCCGTTCTTTGACTGAGGGACATCTGCGTTCTTTCCAGTTTCTAGCTCTTACAAATAAAGCTGCTATGAACATAGATGAGGAAACTTCCTTATGATTCCATGAGGAGTCATTTGGATGTATACTCAGAAGTGATAAGGCTGGGTAGAACAAGCACTCTTAATCAGTGAGTAATCTTCCAAGTCAATATGTACCTGAAGAACCATGAATAAATATGTCTGCATGGGTTTCCCATTCATATTTTGTTGCCCAGTTTTTATTCCTATACAAGGCACCACTGTCATTACTATTAAATTAATGGTTAAGTTTTAATAACATGAAAAATGAATGTAAATAATTAATTATATAATGAAATACTAAACAGTAGAATACATAAATTGTAGATACATAGTTAAAACATATGCAAACCTAAATGGTATATTAATTTAAGAAATATTAAGTATGAGGGCTATGGTGCCTGCCCTAATTGGAAGAAGAGTTCTGACTGAATGCAAATGAATGTGTTGGGGTAGGATGGTACAGGGAGGTCTCCCTTTTCTGAGGAGAAGGGAAAGGATGGTAGTGGGAAAGGGGAAGGAGGGTGGGACCCAGAAGAGGGGTTAAAATAAATTTAACCTTTACATAAAGGTTAAATATTTAAAATTTTCCTCCTCAGATTTATGATTTTTAAATATTCAAAAAAGCATAATTCATTATATTTAAAGATTGTAACAGAGAAAAATTATTGGTTCATGTAGAATAACTGGAAGGAAAATATTTGGTAAAATCTAACCTTAATTAATGAATAAAGCAGAAGAAAAACCCTTTCTACATCATGAAAAAAATTATATCATTAATCTAATAAGAATACTGAAAACAAAAAAGAAAAAGTTGTTACCCTAAATTCATCTCTTGCCACCCACTCCAGATGCAAAAAACTCATAAAGAAGCATTGGTGTGGAAGGCTGAATTGATCCATGGAGCAGAGTGAAGGATGGAATGGCCTCCAATGTGAAGAATGCAAATGAACAATGTTAAATTATTCATTGAGAAAGGGAATTTTCTCTCCATTACTAACAAAAGTGCTATAGGAAGTTGTGGGTTATTTGGGAGGGGCATGCTAAAGACTAAAGACACTGAGGAAGAACATCACATGACTTACAACTACCAAGAGAACTGAAGCCAAGTAGAGCACACAAAGTCAAGATCCTGAAGGGTCTATGTATATGTGTGTATATCTCCTAAGAGAGGACAAGCCTGCTCTTTCAACCTGAAGGGAGATTGCAAGTTACTGGGCTCTAGTAAGAAAGTGACTGTGGACTGGTCACAATGTGCATCAAGATGATTTGAGATCAGCCAGCAGGAAGTGAGAGCAAACCATTCTGTCAGGCTGAGCCTGGATCTTAGCTTCTTTGTTTTTCTATGTGGATCTTATCTCATGTGTCTGTGCACTTGTGTGTGTGTGTGTGTGTGTGTGTGTGTGTGTGTGTGTCTGTGTGTGTCTGTGTGTATGTGTGTGTGCATGTGTGTACATGAATATGCATGTGATCACATATGTGTGAATATATTCAGGGATATGTGTATGTTCACATATCTATGTGCAGGTGTATACATGTGTGCATGTGCTTATGTGTAAGTATGTACATATCTGTGTTTATACATGTGCATTCCTGTGGACAACTGCATATGTAAGTGCATGTGCACAAATATGTATGTCTATGTGGAGACCTGAGGCCAACCCAGCTATTCTTCTACCTCAAGTGATATCCACACTTTTTCTTGTGATGGGGTAGGTTTTTGACCTGAAACTCAGATCTGTTTCTCTTTGCTTTGTCAGTGTTGGGTTTACAAGCATGACCAAAATATCCAGCATTGTTATGTGTATTCTGGAAAATAAATTCAGGCATTCATGACTACATAGCCAGTACTTTAATAACTAAGACCATCGCTGTGAAATTCTTATCCAAATTTTTCTTTGTATAGTATATTTGGCACATGGTGGCTTTACAAAGGCTACTTTTAAAACCATCTGCAAATTAAAACCAACAAGTAAATAAATAAATAAAACTACATACTGGTGGTTCATGTGAGGGATAGAATTCTCCTTGCCATACACTAAGAAAGGATGGCAGGAATGGATGTATTATAAAATAAGAACCTCAAATACCGGAAACTCCATCTAACATAAATCAGAAAAAGTCTTTACCTATCAGAAAAAGTCTTTACCTATATAGCTGAGGGAATCACCTTCAAAGGAAAGAGCTGAGGCAGTAATGTAACATACATGGGGAGTTAGAATGAAAGAAGTATGAGTCCATTTACTGGGCATATTAAGGTTTGGAATTGAATATTATGGTGGAAATAGATCACTCAAAGATACTACATGTTGAACTATTGTATTTATATAGTACATAACCACACAACATGATTGAGTTGATTTCCTTGCAGTTTGGTGAAAAATCTTTTGAGTATGTGCCCAGGAGTGGAATGGCTCAGTCTTGAGACATCACCAGACTGCTTTCCAAAGTGGTTTTTCAAGTTTGCACTCCCACCAGCAATGGAGGAGTGCTCCCCATTCATCCCATCTTTGCCAGCATATGCTGTTACTTGAGTTTTTATCTCAATTCTGATGGCTGTGAGATTGTATCTCAAAGTCCTTTTGAGTTGTATTTCCCTGAGGACTAAAGATGTTGAGCATTTATTTCTTCAAGTGTCTCCCAGCATTTACAGATTCCTAAATTTTGTGAATTCTTGGTTTAGCTCTGAAGCTCATTTTTTGATTGGGTTATTTGTTTTCTTGGTGGTTAATTTCTTGAGTTCTTTATATATTTTGTACAAGAGCCCTTTGTTGGATGTGGGGTTGGTGAAGATCTTTTCCCAATCTGTAGGCTATCATTTTGTTCTAAGGACAGTGTCCTTTGCCTTACAGAAGCTTTTGAGTTTCATAAGGTCACATTTATTGATTGCTGGTCTTAGAGCTTGAGCTATTGGTGTTCTGTTCAGGACACTGTCATCTGTGCCAATGAATTTGAGGCTTTTCCGCAGTTTGTCTTCCATTAGATTATGTGTATCCAGTTTTATGTTTAGGTTTTTGATCCACTTGAACTTACGTTTTGGGTAAGGTGATAAATATGGGTCGATATGCATCCTTTTACATGTTGACATCCAGTTAGACCAGCACCATTTTTTGAAGATATTTTCCTTTTTCCATTGTACAGATTTGGCTTCTTTGTCAAAAATTAAGTAACCATAGATATGTGGGTTTATTTCTGGGTCTTCAGTTTGGTTCTATTGATCCACCAGTCTGTTTCTATGCCTGTACTATGCTGTTTTATTACTCTTGCTCTGTAGTACAGCTTGAAATCAGGGATGGTGATGCCTTCAGATGTTGTTTTATTGTACAGAATTTAGTTAGCTATTCTGATTTTTTTTTGTTATTCCATATGAAATTGACAATTGTATTCTCAATGTCTGTACAGAATTGTCTTGGTTTTTTTTTAAAGGAATTGCATTGAATTCGCATATTGCATTTGTTAAGATGGCCATTTTATTATGTTGATCCTACTTACCTATAAGCATGGAAATTCTTTCCATCTTCTGATATCCTCTTCAATTTCTTTCTTCAAGGACTTGAAGTTCTTGTCATACAGGTCTTTTGCTTGTTTGCTTAGATTTACCCCCATATATTTTATATTATTTGTGACTATTGTGAAGGGCATTGTTTCCTTGATCCCTTTCTCAGTCCATTTATCTTTTTGTGTAAAGAGCTACTGATTGCTGGTGGGAGTGCAAACTTGTACAACCACTATGGAAATCAGTCTGTTGATATCTTAGAAAACTTGGAAAAGCCCTACCTCAAGACCCAGCCATACCACTTCTGGGTATCCACCCAAATGATTCCTCACCAAACCACAAGGACATATCCTCACCTATGATCATAGCAGCCTTATTTATAGTAGCTAGAACCTGGAAACAACTCATGTCCCTCAACTGATGAATGGATTTAAAAAAAAAAAGTGGTTACATTTACACAATGGACTACTTACTACTCAGCTATAAGAAACAAGGAAATCATACAATTTGCAGCCAAATGGATGGAACTAGAAAAGCTCATCCTGAGTGAGCTAATCCAGACTCAGAAAGATGCACATGGCATCTACACACTTATAATTGGATTTTAGCCATATAGTACAGGATAACTATCCTACAACTAACACATCAAAAATATCAAGAACAAAGACTTTGTTACCTATCAAGGGGATAATGTGCCCTAGGGGTGATACCATATAGGCCCCCAGTGCAAGAGGAAGCTCTTAACCCTCATATGACTGTTGAACTGAGATAGGCTGATATGTAAGGACACTCCACATTGGAAGAGTGGGAGGGGTGGGAGAGGAAAGAGAGGGTGGGAGGGTGGAACTGGAAGGGGTGGAAAGAGGGCACTATGATGGAGATATATTTTAATAAATAAATGGCAGTGACTGATGGTGTAGTGTTAAGCATTCTAAATGTTAATTAATTGGTCCTGCTTGCTATCTGTTACTTACATTGAGTCTGATTAGTTAAATAAAATGTTGAGGCCTGAGATTGGGCAAAGACAGAGAAGGTGAGACTTCCTGAGATTAGAACAGGAAGTCTGCGCTTTAGAGAGAGGATTAATGCATTCGAGCCAGGAGCAGGAAGAAGAAGACACACACCATGGGTTAGAAAAAAGAACTTCTTAGCAACTTGATTTCTGATTAGCTTAGAAAATAACTATAATAGACTGTCATAGTATCTAACAAAATAACAAGCTTACATTTGCTTATCTAAATATAAGAGAGAGATAGGGTGTCTTCAAAAACCTCAAGAGATCTGCAGAATAAGGCATTCAAAGATGTTTTCTTAACTTTAGATTTTTTTGATATCGAGATATGTCAGCTCCTGACAGCACCCCCTATTCTACTCCAAGTAGAAGATGAGCATCGAAGAATCTCCAGTGGGAGATGATTGAATTAGTGGCAAACCTATCTCTTGGCAACAAACAAACAAAATACCTTGCTTCAACCATTGACAGAATGCTGTCCAAAAAAGACAAAACTTGGAAGCAGGTAAGTCGACAGCCTAGCTCTGCCAAGACAGGGTAGGCAAGTCCTTCATAATTCCTGCTCTACAATCAATGTCTGTCAGAGAAACAGGGCCAAATGGCTGAAGATTGATGCTGTAATGTATGGAGAGAAAATGGGAACTGTCCAGGCAGCCACTGGTATATCATTTCTTAGTTTGGGAAGCTGCAGGCCCTGCACTTCCTGTATAAACAGATATATTTATCCCTCTCAGGTCTCTGAGGTGGTTGAAGAATAGATAGCTGGAGTCTCATAGTTAAATTTTGAGTTGTTTAGGAATCAAGAGGGTGTTCTGGATCTAAGAAGATGTTTTTAAAATTGTCATGCAAGTTAGTATGATAGCTGAGTTAGATATAGAACTTTAAACTCATGGAGATGGTTAGGTAGTAGAATGTTAAAGTCAGGTGCCAAATACATATGGACTGGACATTGGGAATGTATGCTAAGCCATATAACTCACATAATTGTGGCCTATTTATTTCTGTTGTTTTGTATTGTATTTATTATTGTTATAAGAGAAAGAACCATTTGTTGAACTGAAAGGGGGAGCTGTTGGGAGGAAAAAGATATACCTTAAACTTAAAAAAAAATGGAAGAGGATGGGGGATTGAGGGGGAAGAGGGTGGGAGGGTGTGACTGGAGGGGATAGTAGGGAGGAGATTGTGATTGAGATGTAACTTGAAGAAATAAAAAAAGAGCAAAAAAATAAAATATTCAATTTTAAAAATAAAAAAAGAAAAAAGAATTTCATTCCCCATGGCCAGGAACATTGGCATATCATGGAGAATAGCACTCCAAGGGGACGTATGTGTATATGGGGTCATATTTGGCAAATAGAATTAAGAGCTAGCTTAGATGGGCCAGGATTGCACAATTCAGGCCAAAGTTTGTTAAAATCCATGTGGTGTCTGTGTGCTCATTTATAATGTCTGGTTAAAAAATTAACAGCCACCGAACCAATGTAATTTAATTAATTTTTTTTTACAAGTGACCCTTTCATTATAAACATATTAATATATAGCCTTATCAAACATTATCAAAGAAGGTCCTATGTAATTGGAGAGGTAACCTGTGTTTTGTTGATCATGTTGATTTATAGACTGAAAAGAACTTCAGTTAAATGATGGTAATATTTTTAAAAGAAAAGTAGGCATGTTAGTATATGGCAAATTCAGTACGCTGCTCTACCCTTAACCCTAAGGGTTAAGGATTGCTGGAATAGTTGCATTATAAGACAAGAACTCCAAATACCAGAAACCCCACCTAACATGAGCCAGGTCTTTTACCTTTAAAACTGAAATAATCACCTTAAGGGGAAACATGTAAAGTAATAAAGTAATAGATATATGGAGTTAGAAAGATATTTGAGTCTACTTAATATTCACCTGTCTCTCTTAGCATGTTTTTCTTCCAAATGAGCAAGATAGTAGGCAGTGATTCTCATTATGTTTTGCTTCATGCTCCTGCCATGATAACATTTGGCTTCCTTCAGTGAGGGACTATAAACTGTAACATAAAATAAACACTTTCTGCAAAAGGAGGAAGAGGAAGAAGGGGAAGAAAAGGAGAATGAACAGGAGGAGGTAGAATAGTGGAACATAGGCAATATGAAAGCATATAGAGGAAATAATTTTTAAGTTGAAAAAGCTTAAGTGGCGATGATGATTGTGGAGAACAAGGGAAATTAAAGAATAGGGAAGAAATGTTAACTAACATGAAAGGTATGTGGAAAAAAGTCATATGGAAATCTAAAACTGTGTAATTCATTAAAAAAGAAAGAAAGAAATACAACTAAGAAAAAAAGTTAAAGGGAGATTTCTAGCATTCTTCAATAACTCTGCTCTCAGAATCCATGCCTTATTAAACAAAATCATAGAGGCAACAGATGTCCCCACAACAATATAGGCTTTTGTCATTGCTCTTAGTTTCCAATGATAATTAGACGATAGAACACTCATTGCTGAAGATACACGTGCTGGTTAGTTTTATGTCAACTTGATGCAGCTAGAGTCATTGTGGAAGAGAAACTTCCAATTGGGAAAATGATTCCACCAGATTGGCCTGTGGGAAAGCCTGTGGTACATTTTCTTAGTTGATGATTGATGAAGTTGAAGGCCCCAGCCAACTGCGGGTGGTGTACCTTCTGAGCTGGTGTTCCTGCATGCTATAAGAAAGCCAGCTGAGCAAGTCATGAAGAGCAGTTCAGTAAGCAGCATTTCTCCATGGGCTCTTCATCGGTTCCTGGCTCCAGATTCCTGCAGTGATTGTTTTCCTTCCCTGCCCTCTCTTAGTGATGGGCTATTCTTGATCATTGAAAATAAACTCTTTTCCAAGTTGCTTTTGGTCATGGTATTTCATCAAAGCAATAGAAATCCTAACTAGGACAAAAACTACATATTCTGTTCAATGTGTGTGTGGGGGGGGGGCAGGAAATCTTAGTTCCAACTTGTATATAAATATAAACTGCCAAATTTCTTCCCACTTGCTAACTTTCATAATACCAGAACCCAGAATGTGCTATCCAGGCTACAGGGGGGAAAGAGACATCAATGTACTTATCCAAATATGAAACATAAAATGATAATATCAATGTACCAAACAAGATATACTCAATAGTATAATAGTGGTGCAGTTATTGTTGAGGTAAGCAATCACCATGTGAACTTACTTGAGACCCACTCTTCAGGACAAAATCCATGACTGGTAGTATAAACTCAATCAAACAAAACCTTTTGCTGTGGCAATCATACTGCCTAAAGGGTACTTTGGTAGGATTTAATACTGGTATTCGACCAAATTGACAAGACACCAAATTGCCTTCAAAATACTTGTTTATATCCATAAATATATGTTACTCTCAGCGTTAGTCAGAGAAATAACTCTTTTCAATGAATGGCAAAAAATACTGAGACTCACAAAGGTCCAGGGTTATAAAAAAAAAAAAAAGTGACGTTTGAGTGCTCAGTTCTAAATACAACATGTATACCATGTCGTCTATGGCACAGAGAATATCATAGTTTGGGATATGAAAAGAATTGAAGAGCCAGGATAATGCCATGCCACAGCCATCGCATGCACAGTATCACAGTATTTGTGGTTGGTGACAATGAGCCTGAAAACCTCTCGTCTAGTTAAAAACTAAGTATAGATTGATTGGGGGAAGGATCCATAGGGTTCTATCCCTACATGTTGAACAATTGGCTACTGATGGATTATGGGGCAGAGGGAATCATTGTCATCAGTTTTTTACCCACTGGGCTCCAAGGGATACCTCTGGACCAAGGCTCTGCTTAAATCAATGAGATACAATACAAAATGAAAAGATATGGATATAGGAAAGAAAAGTAGGAATGAAGACTTTTGACAGGGTTAGCAGGTAGATAAAGGATGGAGAGAATAATCAGAATTATATATATATATATAATTTTCAAAGAAAAAAATTAATTAATAAAAAAATGATGTGAAGAATTTTTTAATGTTTATGTATCACTTCAAGTTACATCTCCATCACAGTCCCCTCCCTCCACCCCTCCTGGTCCCACCCTCCCATCCTCTTCCCCTTCTCCCAGAACTCATAATTCTTTTTTTTTTTACTAATTAGACCACAATTATGAAAATAATAAGGTATAGCTTATATTTCCAATGTCAAGTCCATACATATTTGGCAACTAAAATTAATATTCTATTATCTATCTATCTCCATGAGTTTAAAGTTCTATACATAACTCAGTTTGCATCCTAACTTGCATTACCAACCTAACATCTTCTTAAACATAGAACGTCCTTTTAATTCCTAAACAACTTAAAATTTAACTGTGAGGCTATATCTAGTCTTTAACCACATCAGAGACCTGAGAAGGATAAATATATCTGATTATACAGGAATTACAGAGCCAACAGCTTTAAAAACTAAGAAATGACAGAAAACTGATGCCTAGACAGTCCTCAATTTCTCTCCATACATTGAAGCCTTATCTTCAGCCTCTAGGCCCAGTATCTCTGACAGACATTAGTTGTAAAGCAGGACTTATAAAGGACTTACCTTGCCTTTTTTGGCAGAGCTAGGCTGTTGACTTACCTGCTTCCAAGTTTTGTTCTTTTTGGACAGCATTCTATCTATAGTTGAAGCAAGAGATTTCTCTTGCCCAGTGACAAGCTTGTCACTAATGCAACCATCTCCAAATGGAGATTCTTTGGTGCTCATGATCTACTTGGTGTAGCATGGGGGGGGGGGGAAGGGTTGTTGTCAAAAGCTGACATGTCTCAATATCAAAACATCTTAAGTTAAGAAAACATCTTAGAATGCCATATTTTACAGATCTCTTGATGTTTTTCTAGACTACCTCTCTATCTCTGTATATTTGGATAAGGAAATGTTGCTTGTCTATTAGCAAAGTGATTTCAGGTTAGCTTAGAAATCATCTATGATAAACTATGCTATTACCTAACCAAATGATATATATGAATGATTATTAGTTTCATCTCTTAATTATCCTAAACAGTTTGTGACAGTTGCTGTCAAAAGGCCAAAACTTCACATTGCATTTTTTAAGTGTTACCTAGATACAACACCTTAAAAAGTGTTAACCTTAATTTTGTATCAGTATACAAAGATCAATACAAATGCAGCCAAATATAATCTTAATTTTTGTATCAACATACAAAGATCAATACTGATGCAGCCAAATATAATCTTAATTTTGTATCAATACACAAAATAAGAACATACTCAATAATCTTTTCCTTTGTCTTTATCATTGCTATATTATGTCTATATCCCATTTTTCAAGTTTTCCCCCCCCCACCACATAGGAGAGGAAGATGGGTAGAGAAATGAAAAAGTGAGAAATCCCTGGGTCTAACCTCCCAAACCTATTTAACAACTTGTAACCAATCCCCCTAAAAAACATCAAACATTTATAATCCATCAAATGACCAAAGGTGGGAGAATAAAAAAATAATAACCCACCCAACCTTCTGGGAATGGGACATCATTCTCTCAAAATTACTTTCTGCTGATTTTGTATGTAGGAAACCTGTTTGGGGCCCAAGTAAGAATGGAAAAATGGTTAAACAAGTAATAGTAACATTTGATGTTCAGTTTTTTATGCTCAGCTATTTAAATGTCCTAAATTTGTAGTCAGAGGCTGTACCTCAGGGTTTTACTGAAGTCCCGGCTGGAACAGACTATGGGGATGAACCATCTTAGTTAGCCATTTAGAGTTGTTCTGGTTGTAGATTTTTGAGGAAACAGCTATTGAGGGAGTCTGCGAGGCTGGATCATCTGGGTTACTTGTCTTCTTTGCTGCCTGGTCCCTTTTCTTCAGGTTTCAATTGTCCTGTTGTACCTGGACTCCTTGGATGGATGCTTTTATTACACTAGAAAGATAAGAACAGAGCCCTGCCCTAATCCTAACTCTGGGACACTATTTTTTGTGGGGGGCAGGTAATATCTTTCCTAGAAAAAATTGTTTTGTTTTTGTTTTGTTTTTTACAATATAGAAAGTATTATCTTTCAATTTAGATTTTAAAAAATTCTTTGATAATTTGGAACTAAATATACCTGTAAGTGTATGTATTTTGAGATCAGAACAGATAATTCACTGTGAATGTCAGTATCCCTTTTGTGAGTAGCTTTTAAACTTAAAACATTGAAAATTCTATATGCCTGGCTCTGCCTTCCAAGTATTGGGATCAAAGGTATGTGCCTCACAATTGTTGGGATTAAAGGTATGCACTTCCACCCCTGGATCTGAGTTTTTATCTACTTGGAGCTTGCTCTGTGTCAGGCTGTCTTTGAACTCAGAGATCTGGATGTTTCTGTTTCCAAAGTGTTGGGATTAAGGATTTATGCCTCTCAAGTGATGGAATTAAAGGTGTGAACTATCACCACCAGGTTTATTGTAACTATAGAATTTAAAAGACAACTGACTCTATAGTGATCCTCCTGTCTTTGCTGGAGGTAAAGTCATGGGCTAACATGGCCCTTCTCAAATATTTTACCTTAGCTCTAAATTACTTCCTCTCTTAGAGGTTAAGGAAACCAGATTGAATTGCAGTAACCCTTAATTTGCTTACAACTTTTTAAACGTCTTAACTGCCTTTTTCAATGAAAATATCCTTTATATATAGGAAACAAACTTATAAGCTGATATCCAAGAGTGTGTGAGCTATCCAGCACCCTGCAGTTTAACTTTCTAACCTGAAACTAAGAACATTTTTTCCCTTTATACCAGTAAGGCAAATATGCCTTTGGTAAATTATCATTTGAAATTTTTATATTTTATTTTTATTATATTTTTAAAGTTTAGTTGTTCCCCCCTTCTTAAATTAATTGTTTTTTTCAAGTTGCCTCTTGAATACAGTACTTTCCTCCCTCCTCCTCTCCAGGTCCATCTCTCCCTCACCCCCTCCCACCCTCATTATTCCCCTTCTTGGCACTCTCCTTCTCCTCAGATGAGGTGAGCCTCACATATCATAATCCCTCAGTTCATCAGTCATGTGAGAGCCAAGAGCTTCCTCTTGTACTGGATTTTAGTATGGAGCTCCATCTATGGTAAGGTGTTCCCCTGACCTGCAACATGTCCCATGACTCACTGCTGGGTAAAGTTTTTCCTAGGATAGGTACCCTAGCTTCCTATCTGTTTGGGTCTGTGGGTTATAGGGTGGTTGTCCTGTGCTATATGGTTAATATCCACTTATAAGGATACATATCATGTTTATCTGGTACTGAATCAGCTCATGTAGGATGAGTTTTTCTAGATCCATCCATTTGGTTTTGAATTGCATGGTTTCCTTGTTTCTGATAGCTGTGTAGTATTCCATTGTGTAAAAGTACCACAGTTTTTATTTTTTGTTTGTTTATTTGTTTGTTTTTTATCCCTTTTTCAGTTGAAGGACATCTGTGTTGTTTCCAGTTTCTGGCTATTACAAATAAAGCTGCTGTGAATATTGTTGAGGCAATGCCTTTGCAGTTTGGTGAAGAATCTTTTGGATATAACCCCAGGAGGGGTATGGCTAGGTCTTGAGGTAGAATTATTCCCAATTTTCTTAAGATCTCCACATTGATTTCCAAAGTAGTGGTGCAAGTTTGCATGCACACAAGCAATGGAGGAGTGTTCCTCTTTCTCCACATCCTCACCAGCATGTGCTGTCATCTGAGTTCTTGATCTTAGCTATCCTGACAGGTGTGAGAAGGAATCTCAGAGTCATTTTGAGTTGCATTTCCCTTATGATCAAAGATGTTGAACATATCTTTAAGTGCCCCTCAGCCTTTAGAGATTCCTCTTTTGTGAATTCTCAATTTAGTTCTATACCCCATTTTTTGATTGGGTTATTTGATTTTTTGGTGTTGAGTTTCTTGAGTTATTTATATATTTGGGATATTAGCCCATTGACGGATATCAGGTTGATGAAATCTTTTCCCAATATGTAGGTTGCCATTTCGTTCTAATGACAGTGTTCTTTACCTTACAGAAGTTTTTCAATTTCATAAGGTCCCATTTATTGATTGTTATAGAACCTGAGTTATTGGTATTCTCTTCAGGAAGTTGCTACCTGTGCAAATGAGTTCCAGGTTTTCCCATACTTTCTCTTCTATTAATTTTAGTGTGTTCAGATTTATGTTGAGGTCTTTGATTCACCTAGACTTACATTTTGTACTGGGTGATAAGTATGGGTCTATTTGCATTATTCTACATGTTGACATCCAGTTAGACCAGCACCATTTGTTAAAGATGCTTTTCTTTTTCCATTGTATGGTTTTGGCTTCTTTGTCAAAAATTAAGTGACCGTAGGTGTCTGAGTTTATTTTGGGGTCTTCTATTTGATTCCATTAATCAACTGGTCTGTTTCTATGCTAGTACTATGATGTTTTTATTATTATTGCTCTGTAGTACAGTTTGAAATCTGGGATGGTGATACCTCCAGATGTTCTGTTATTGTACATAATTGATTTAGCTATTCTCAATTTTTTTGTTTTTCCATATGAAGTTAAGAATTGTTTTTTCAAGGTTTGTAAAGAATTGTGATGGTATTTTGATAGGAATTGTATTGAATTTGTATATTGCTTTTGGTAAGATGGCCATTTTTATTATATGGATCCTACCTATCCATAGGTAAGGTATTAGCTCTTCTTTGAAGGTCTGGTGCTGAAACCGTCTGGCCCTGGCCTTTTTTTTTTTTTTTTTTTTTTTTTTTTTTGGTTGGAAGACTTCTAATGACTTCTTCTATTTCCTTAAGGGTTATAGGACAGTTTAATTTGTTTACCCATTCTAGATTTAACCTTAATAGGTAGGATCTATCAAGAAAATTGTCCATTTCATTTAGGTTTTCCAATTTTGTTGAGTATAAGGTTTTGAAGTAGGACAAAATGATTCTTTGGATTTCCTCAGTATCTGCTGTTATTTCCCCCTTTTCATTTCTGATTTTGTTGATGTGGGTGTTTTCCCTTTGCCTTTTAGTTAGTTTGGCTACAGGTTGGTATATTTTGTTGATTTTCTCAAAGAATCAACTCTTGGTTTTGTTGATTCTTTGCATTATTCTTTTTGTTTCTAAGTTATTGTTTTCAGGCCTAAGTTTGATAATTTTCTGCTGTCTGCTCCTCTTGGGAGTGTTTGCTTCTTTTTGTTCTAGTTCAGTCAGGTGTGTTTTTAGGTCACTAGTATGGGAAATCTCCAATTTATTTTTGAAGGCACTTAGTGCTGTGAACTTTCTCCTTAGGACTGCTTTCAATGTGTTCTATAAGTTTTGGTATATCATGCCTTCATTTTCATTGAGTTCTAAAAAGACCTTAATTTCTTTTTTATTTCTGACCTGACCCAGAGGTCATTGAGTAGAGTGTTGTTCAGTTTCCATGTTTTTGCAGGCTCTTTGTTGTTTTTGTTATTGTTGAAGTCTAGCTTTATTCCACAATGGTCTGATAAATTATAAGGGGTAATTTCAATCTTCCTGTATGAATTGAGGCTTGCTTTGTGACTGACTATATGATTGATTTTGGAGAAGGTTCCATGAGGCACTGAGAAGAAAGTATGTTCTTTTGGTTTTGGGTGAAATGTTCTGTAGATATCAATTAGGTCCAATTGATTCATGGCGTCTGTCAGGTTCATTATTTCTCTGTTTGGTTTCTTCATCACTCATCTGTCAAGTGGTGAGAGTGGAGTGTTGAAGTCTCCCGTTATCAATGTATGAGGTTCAATGTGGGATTTGAGCTTCAGTAGTGTTTCTTTAACAAATGTGGGTGGTCTTACATTTAGGGCATAGATGTTCAGCATTCAGATATCATCTTGGTAGATTTTTCCTTTGATGAATATAAAGTGTCCTTTCCCCATCTTTTTTGATTAACATTGTTTGAAAGTCTAATTTATTGCATACTAGATACTCCAGCTTGCTTCTTGGGTCCATTTGCTTGGTTTATCTTTTTTCATCCTTTACTTAGAGATAATGCCTGTCTTTTTTGCTGAGGTGTATTGCTTGTAAGCAACCATATGCGGGATTCTGTTTTCCCATCCAATCTGCTATCCTGTGGTTTTTTTTACTGCGAAATTGAGTCCATTGATGTTGAGCAATATTAATGACCAGTGATTTTTACTTCCTGCCATCTTGATGTTGGTGCAAATAGTGTATGAGTGAGCTTCTCTTCTTTTGTTTTTTCCAGTAGCGAGTTATTTCGTTCCTGTGTTTTGTGGTGTGTAGTTAACCTCTTTGGGTTGGAGTATTCCTTTCTAACATCTTCTGTAGAGCTGAATTTGTTCATAGATATTGTTTGAATTTAGTTTTATCTTCAAATAACCTTCTCTCCATCTACGTTGATTGACAATTTTGCTGGAAATAGTAGTCTGACCTGGCATTTGTGGTTTTTTAGAGTTTGCAAGACATCTGTCCAGGCCCTTGTGGCTTTTAGTGTCTCTGATGAAAAGTCAGATGTGATTCTGATAGGTTTCCTGTGATATGTCACTTGTCCCTTTTCCCTAGCAGCTTTTAATATTCTTTCATTATACATTTAGTGTTTCGATTATTATGTGGCGGGAGGGTTTTCTTTTCTTGACTAATCTATTTGGAGTTCTATAAACTTCATGTACAGTAATAGGCATCTCTTTCTTCAGGTTTGGGAAATTCTATTCAATGATTTTGTTGAAGATATTTTCTGGTCCTTAGAGCTGGAAATCTTTTCTTTCTTCTATTCCTAATATTCTGAGATTTTGTCTTTTCATAGTGTCCTTGATTTCCTCAAGGTTTTGCGTCAGGACTTTTTTGGATTTTATATATTCTTTGAGAGATGTAAAGATTTCTTCAATTTTATCCTCTGTGCCTGAGATTCTTTCTTCCATATCGTGCATTCTGTTGGTGATGCTTGTGTCTAGATTTCTTTTTCTTTTCCTAAGGTTTTCCAGTTCCATGGATGTTTCAGCTTGAATTTTCTTCATTGCTTCAATTTTCTTTTTCAGGTCTTCCATTCCTTTAAGAGCTTTATTTATTTACACAACCTCTTTTGAAGTATTTTGTTGTTGCTCTCTGAGGTATTTGATTTCCTCCCTTAAGCCTTTTATTATTAATATAAGCATAGGATTGAGGTCATTTTCCTTTGTTTCAGTTGTGTTAGGATTTCCAGGGTTTTCTGTAGCATTATACCTAGGTTCTAGAGACATCATGTTTTTTGTTATTGTTTGTTTATTTTTGTTTGTTTGTTTGCTTTGATTTTTTAAAACCATGTTCTTGTGATGGCTTTTAGTCATCTGACTGACCCTCATCTTGTCTAGTTGTTTCTGATGCCAGTTGGCTTTTGTGCCCAGGATAACCACCTATTCTGGAAACTGATTGATCCTGAGACCCTGATTTCCACCTCCAGATGGTGGGTAGGTTCCTGTACTAGACTGGTTCACAGAGAATAATTGCAGGTCTCCTCAACTGGTTGTGACCCAATTGGACCTATATACAGCTGATTGGAATGGGAAGGTGGCTATCCTGTGAGGACCTCAGAGTTGGGCTGTAATTGGGCCTGTGTTCTCCCCTTCCTGACATAGTCATTCTTGTTCAGCAGGCAGGCTGACAGTACAGGCTGGGACCTCCACCCAAGACAGGTACCAGTGTAGGAATGCCTGTTGCTGAGTCCCTCAAAATTTCAGGTATTTGGGTGAGTGACCCACTACAATGTTTTGGGGGAACACACTGTCACCAGCTCTGTTTTTAGTCAGTTTCGGTTCCTGGTTGCTTTGTTGTAGCTGGATTTGGACTCTGCCACTCAGCTACAGTGCACACTGTGGTGCCATGCTGGGAAGTCTGGAAAGAAAAACTTTGGAAAGAAAATCTTACTTACCTTTGCTCTTGGGATCCGGCTTTTTTTCCCCAGTTGCTTGTACAGGTCCGAGCGCAGGCTGGATTACCAGGCCAACAGGTGGGCCCACTGATCTGTGGCTGGACCTGAGCTTTGGGCAGGATCCACTCCTGAGCTGGATCCTGTCTGCCCAGCAGTCCTCTCCAGAAAGGTGACCCAGCTGGCTGATCCTGATCAGGGTGGTGTTCCTAGGAACTGCATGAGCTGTTTCACATGGTAACAAGTCTCAGTGTTTGCTCTTGGAAATTCAGACATCGTCTGTGTTTTAGAGTCAGCTGCGGGACCTCATGATCACTCCATAGTGACTAATCTCTTTCACTTACTACTCAAATACAATGCTCTATGGATGGCACCATCTTGGATCCCTCAATGTGAAGAATTTTTAAGACAGCCAGTATCAACTTCTGCCCTAAACACACACACACACACACACACACACACACACAGAGAGAGAGAGAGAAAACACAGAGAGAGAGAGAGAGAGAGAGGGAGACAGAGACGGAGAGACAGATACACAGAGAGTATATTTGCACAAAGAATAAAATGTACACACACACACATATATTCAAATATATTACTTTTAGTGTAAATTGCCAAAATATACATCAGAATTCATGGACAGTAAGTAATGAATGTATTTTCAACAACTGGTCTCATCACTAATCTGTATTGTATTACTATAACATATGATTAAGAAAGAGAGAGGTGGTTGGAGGGAAAAATTAATGAAAGAGAAGACAGAATTAGAGGTGAAGGGAAAGGAAGGAAAAGGAAGTGAATGGGAGGGAAGATAGAATCATAAATTTATATTCAAAGCAGCTGAGAATATTCTAGGCTTTTAAGTCAGTGTTCTATTTAAACATTCCAACATCAGCTCTATACACTAATATATATTTTTCATTTGCATCCTAGTTTGACAGAAGTAATAAATGCATGCATGTGTGAATATAGATTTGGATACATAGTTTTATATACTGATTATTAAACCACCTGAAATATCATTGAATAGCACCACTACCTAGGACACACACTTGCAGTTTTAATTTTCCTCTTTTAGGGCATTTCACCTGCACATTTGTCTCATGATACACCTGTGAGTACAGTGAGCAATTTGGAAACCATCGCTGTGGAAGCACTGATGGGAGTCTAGTGATTTTAATGTCAATTAAACTCCTGGATTTTCTATATCTTTGTTTTTATCATCCTCCTCTTATCTCTTGTTTTTTCTCCTAGAGAACATTGAAATCACCACTCTGTAGAGATCGGGGTGGGGGGGTGAGAGTACAGCCTTGTTTCACCCCTAGCCTTTATCTAAGAAACACAGCATTGTGTCAAGGAAAGCAGAAGGAAAGTGTGCTGAGCTCTTTCTTAGCCACTTTCCTCCCACTCTCTGTCTCTCTTCTAACTCATCCGCTGAATTCTGTTCCCCAACACACATCAGTGTATACACAGATCAGTGGCTTTTCATTTACTATTCTTTTCTTCTGGCAAACTTTTCTGCAGTATGTGTAATGTGTTAGCATTGTAAATGCATAATATCCAATTCTAATGCAACAGGAAGCTTCATCACATATTTAATCATAATATTAATTAAATTTATACTGTCCCACTTAAAATATTATTCTTTAAAAGTTCATTTAGATAACAACTATATAGTTCTCTTAATGATTATAAATTAATTTTAAATTACTTTGATCTGTATAAATAAAAAACTGGATATACTCTTACAATAATTACACTAATGAACAAAGCAGCCCTACCCTCTCAAACTCCCACACATTTAGTAAATAGTCATTTTGTAAAGGGTTGTGTGTTAATTAAGGAATTAGAGCACATTGAACATGGTGTGTTTTGAACATATGTTTCAATTTCTCCTCTTTTCCTTTCACTACACTAATGTAATAATGAGAAGCAGTTTCAGAAAACACTGAATCTAATAAACCAGAGGCAAATTAGGCATATTAATCCACTATATTTCTAAGTTTTAAGCATATATATATATATACATATGTTGCATTTCATTTAAAAATATCATTTTAATGCTTGTTCACTCTCTTAACTCTTTAACCTTCTCTTTCCACTGTTGAAAATCAGGGCCAGTCACTGTGGTTTTATGATTGCTCTTTGGAAATTTGTAGTGGATGAAAGCACTTGACCTACATTTTATTTTCAGCCCTTCCTTCTGGAACCTGAAAGGAAAAATATATGTATCACAGTTCACAGTGAGAGCAATCATCTCTCTTGCACCACCTACACCTTTCCTCAGAGTTCTGCAATCAACGGTGATAGCATTTGAGGACACTAATCAGTCAAACTCCAAAATTATTGATCCCAGAGAAACTGCATGAATGATTTCCTTTCCTTTTTTTTTTCCTCCTGTGGCTAGCTTCAAATAGAAAACCAATGAGTCAAAACTTGTAAATAAATTTGTAAAGTCATAATTCATAACCAAGCACAAGAAATAGTGGAATTCATTTGCTATATTAGCATTTATATCTGGGTTTGAGAGAGGACTTTATTCAAGGAACCCTATACATGACTGCACTGAACCAATGAGAAATTTGGGCTGGTAATGTTTTGGATCCAAACCCGCTACAACTCTCATGTGTTTGACACTTTGAGATGCTAGTTTTAGAATTAAGAAGACCAGCCTTTAGATCTACAGAGATGTAACGGGGATTTGTGTTTGATCACATACAAGGTAACTGTGTACACAGATCAGTGCAACCTCAGAGAATCCAGATAATGAGGTTTTCCTACTCTTTCTAAGTAAATCTCCTAGCAAGAGAGCCCCAGGTTGCCATTTACATTCTCTTGCATCCTTAATGCCCAGTTTAATTTCAAACCTCACAGCCCTATGAACACCTAATAATGTGTTATCAACATGATTTATTTATCAATGTATCCCAAGCTCCTAACTTAATGCTTGTCATAGAGTAGTGATGGTAAAGTAAGAGAAAAACTGAGAAAACTGAGGTTATATTCATTTATTAAGAATTAAATATCACAACCATTTCTGTATTACAAAATGACATTCAACCAGTGAGGTTGTAATTGCAAACTCTACATGACAAACAATTAACTGGAAAATCCTCCCTAGGGGGAAATCAGATTATTATTTTTCTGAATTATTCAAATAATTCACCTTCAAAATCATTTTCTTTTTCTCTTTCTATAAGTAAACACTACAACTTTTCTTTCTGGATCTCAATATAAGGCAAGATACATGAATCTGAAAGAAGAGAAAGTGGAAAAAGGTCTTAAACTCATTGTCACAGGAAAAGACTTTCTTAAAAGAACACGGTGAGCACAAGCACTAAGATAAAAATTAATGAATGAAGCTTCATAAGACTGACAAGTTTCTGTAAGGCAAGTAACATCATCACGAGGAGAAAACACCAGCCTCAGAATGGGCAGTTTTACCTACTATACAAATAATAGAGGGCTAATATACAAAATATATAAAGAATTCAAGAGAATAGATACCAAAACCCACATAGCCAAATTGTTAATAAATGGGGTACAGATCTAAACAAAGAAGTTTCAAAAGAGAAAAAACAAATCTCTAAGAAACCCTTAAGGCAGTGTTCAACATCCTTAGTAATCAAAAAGATGCAAATCAAAACTATTTTGAGATTTCATTTCACACCTCTCAGAATGGATGAGAAAAACAACAAAGATAGATCACGCTAGGGAAGATATACATTAAACAAAATACTCATCTATTGCTGATGAGATTAGAAACCTTACAGCCACTACAGTAATAAGTGTGGCGTTTCCTTCATGAAGCTGGGAATCTACATCAAGATTTAGCTACACCATTCTTGAGAATATATCCAAAGGACACTACTCTTACTATAGAGAAACTCCCTCAACCATGTTCCTTGCAACTCTAGTTATAGTAGCCAGAATTTGAAATCAGACTAGAAGTCCATCTATGGATAAATAGATAAAGAAAAGGTGGTTGTAGAGGAATTTAACCTAGCAACATGTCTACTGTGCCAAGGGATCACATCCAAATATCTAGGCCAGTTTGATATCGCTGGAATACACACACACACTTAGTACACACATTTAATCCCTCTGACTAGAATACACACCCTTCATCATGATGGCAGGATTATGGACAGAACCACACTATTAATCCCTCTGGCTAAAATTTAGTACACATCTTTAATACCAAACAATAACATATAATTGAGGGCAGACAAAGTGTCAAATGAGAGGAAGAATTTACAGAATGAGTCAAAGTCAGGATACTCCCAACTCTCTTGAAAACAAGAAAGAGAAGCTACTTAATGTAAATCAGTTAAGAGGCACATCTCTGGGATGTGGCAGAGACCTCGGACAAGGGAGGCTCCAAGAAGTCTATGGGGCTGACCCTAATTGAGACTGTTAGCAGTGGGGGATATGAAGCCTGAAGTCACTACCTCCTGTATCCAATCAGAACTTCTGGTGGAGGAAGGGGGGGCACCAACCCACCCACAAAACCTTCAATCTCAAATTTGTCCTGCCTACAAGATGTTCAGAGACAAAATGAAACAGATTGTGGGAATCTCCAACCAAAGACTGGCCCAACTTGAGACCTATCCTATGAAGAACATCAATCACTGACACTATTAATCATACTGTGTTATGCTTCCAAGCAGGAGCCTAACATAACTGTCCTCTGACAGGCTTCACCCAGCAGCTGATGGAAACAGATGCAGAGACCCACAACCAAACATTAGACAGAACAAGATGAAGTAGTCTTGTGTAAGAGTGGGAAGAAGGATTGAGGATGCTGGAGAGGTCAAGGACTCTACAAAAAGACTTACACAGTCAACTAACCTGGGTTCATGGGGCTCAGAGAAACTGAACCACCTGCATACATGTAGTAGATGTGCAGGTTGGTCTTCATGTGGTTTCCCCAACAACTGCAGTGGAAGCCCTCTCAGACTCTGATTCCTGCCTTTGATACCTTTCCCAGGCTTGTCTAGCCACAGTAGGAGAGGATGTGCCTAATCCTGCTTCAACTTAATGTGGCAGAGTGGGTTGGTACCCACAGGGGGCCTGCCCCTTCTCTGAGGAGAAGGAGAGGAGAGAATGAGGGGACAGGGTGTATGAGGAGGAGACTAGGAGGTGATGGCAGACTATGATCTGGTTGTAAAGTAAGTCAATAAATAAATAAATAAATAAACAAACAAATAAATAAATAAATAATAAATAAAGAGAGAGAGAGAAAGAGCAGACAAGAGAGTGAGAGCAGAGAGGGAGCAGAGAGTTTGTAGACACAGTAGAGTACAGTTCAGGAGTACAGTACAGCTTGGTGCAGCTCACCTGAGTTCAGTGTAGTTTGTGGAATTCAGAGGCAGTTTTTGCAAGCAGAGAAATTCACTGAAAATCAGAGAGAATCTAGTTTGAATTGTTTTGCATTCAGGAATAGACACACATGATCCCTCGAACACCAGACTCAGATTGATGGAAGTTTATTGAACACTGAACCAAGACTGAAAGTTCAGGGACCCCAATCCTGGATTCAAGAACCAGGACTGAATCCCCAACTGTTCTCAGAGTGAGTTTTTAAAGGAAAATCATAATCAAGCAGAAAAAAAAATGAACTCTATTCTAGGTACATTGTCTTCAGTCAAGAGAGAAGAACCAGTTCTTTACCAGGTACATCATGCCTAGGCAACTAAATAAAGCATTTTAAACTGATTGACTGGGATTTGGGGCTGGAGGGAGCTTAGGGGCTTTCCAGTCCCTCAGCATACTAGGGAGTGGAACATGACAGTGTATTTTGGTTTTGTATAAGCAGAGAATATATTGTTAATTCAAGCAGAACAGTTAACAAAGCACACACACACACACACACACACACACACATATATATATATATATATATATATATATATATATATATATATATATA
>CAJQZJ010033999.1:233519-254820 GCA_907164525.1 Lophiomys imhausi
TATATATATATATATATATATATATATATATATATATATATATATATGTCAGGCAAGCAGAGTCTGAGAATTTGAACTTAATTTCACCCCATGAACAAAAGAGAGACTGATTGCAAAATGGCTGCAGGTATGCTAAAAGCTGAAGCAGGCCTCAGGAGAGAAGCCTTAGTTATGCTAAGTAATCCTGAAGTAAGCTTCTGTAGAGGGGAATATATCTGGTAAAAACTTAAATAGGTTTCAACAGACTCAGTCAGGTTGGAGAGGAGTTTTGAGCCAAAACAGCTGAGTTGAACCAGCCAGCCAGAGTTCAGAAAGAACTAGAAAGGGTGAGCTTATTCAGCAGCAAGTGTTGGAGGCTGAAGAAGAATGAAAATATTTTCTCTTTTTTTTCTCAATACAGGGTTTCTTTGTGTACACCTGACTGTCTTGGACTCAATTTGTAGACCAAGCTGGCCTTGAACTCACAGAGATCAGCCTACCTCTGCTTCCTGAGTGCTGGGATTAAAGGCGTGCAGCACCACACCAGGTTAGTACATGGAGGCTAGAAGATGAAGCCTTCAAGGGCTGGGCTTTCAGGAGCTTAACAAACACAGAGGCTAGAAGCTTCCAGGTATAGGCCTAGATATACTTGTCATATATTCATAAAGCTTAGTTATAGCTCTCATATCCCCTCTTCTCAGGAAATAAAAACATTTACATGATCTAATATTAATTGGACATTAAAAAGATTCAATCATGAAATTCACAGGTAAAAGGACAGATCTAGAATAAAACATCCTGAGTGAGATAACCCAGACTCAAACAGACAAATATGGTGTGTATTTGCTTATATGTGTTTGTAAGCTGTTAAGTTTTTTATAATCAGGTTATAACTCATATAACTACAGAGGTTAAGTATAGAGTAAGGGGCTATGGGGTAGTGGATCTCACTGGAAAAGGGAAATGAAATAGCTATAAAAGGATAGGGAGGGGGAACTGGAACAAAAGCCAATGGGAGGAAGAGAAAAAAGAGGGAAAAGGGAGAGACAGTTGAAACTAAAGGCAAAAAGAGGAGTCAAATGGTAATATAAGAGGAATAACCAAGTAACAGGAAAGAGAGCTACAGCTGATCATCTCCCATCAGTAAATGATGGCTTCAGTTCCAGGAATAGGTTACATCTAATGGAGTTCTTGTCCAAAGGGGTTCTATCAACACATACACATAAAAACAAAACAACAGCGACAGCAACTAAGGAAACTCAGGCCAACACCACTGCAAAACAGGCAAAAGGCAGGGCTGGCTGTTCCACACTCACACCTTTGGGGCCTCCTCACCTGCAATCCCCACATCCATGTCCTGCAACACTGTGCTGACCAGGTGAGGTGCAGGGGCTGCTCTTCCAAGTGCTGTAGCTGGTGAAGGACAGGGCATGCTCTTCTGCTCTCAGGACCCCAGTGCCAGGTATCCCACTATGCCTGATTAGGGGTGAAGGAGAGGAGAATATCTCTCCTTCTACAGAGAGACAAGTGGTTCGGCCAACTCTGGAAAGCTCAAATTCTTGGGGTCGGCTCACTCACCACTCCCTAAATGTGTACGGCTTGCTCTCCTGACTACTGCAGCTGGATAAGGGCAGGGTCAGCTCTCCTGCTCTTACACCTCTAGTGCCAGTTCTCTCATGATGCCCAAGTGAGGTGTGAGCCAGTTCTGCACAGCCCTCTTACATCAACATGTCCCCAGATGGCAGCCCAGACTAGGGTTGTCCACCTGGCTTTGGTGGTAAAAGAAAAGCTGCTGCAGGGCCAAGGACCCAAATATTGCCCCTGGTGGCAGCTGAGGCCAGGGCCCAAACATCTTCCTAGGTAGTATCACTGGCTACTCACATCACGTTGTTCCTTATGACCCTCCCTAGTTCTGTCTCTCATTGTTGTGCCCACATCCTTCTGATTATCTCTTTCCTTGATTTGTCCACCACCTGCTTGTTTCTCTTAGTGATGTCCAGGGTCTGTGAGTTTAGGCTTGTTTCAGGATTGGTCTCAGAAGTACTATTCCCCTCTTCTGCATTAAGCATTTTGGTACCTGGTAAGGTTCATCTCCAGCATGATGTGATCCCCAGCCTGCATGACACCAGACTGGTGTTCATCTAAGGCTAGCTCCCTGTCCAGGCCCCATGGTACCAGTCTGGTGGTTGCCTTGAACTCCCTCCTTGCTCAGCTCTCCTGAGTGGCCATCTACCTGACGTCCATGGTGACAGATGGGGTTCTTATAGTTCCTGACTTACTTCCTGTCCTGGGTGCCCATCTGGGCTTGCCTGGTGCTGGACTGGTGGTCATCCCTGGCTACCTTCTCTCTGGGCACTCTGGCACTTAACAGGTTTTGATCTCAGGCTTGCCTTTTTCAGGGAATATTAGGCTAGTTATCATTCAGATGTTCATAGGTCATAACACTGAATGGAGACATAGCCTCTCTCCTCTCTACAACCTACTGATGCATATGTGCAGCAGTCACCTCTGCAATGCCTCTAGGGACAGGTATGTCTTAAGCTTTATTGTCCATACAAGATTGAGTTATTTATCACCAGGAAATTTTTTATCAAATTGTGCTGTGTTTAAATATGCCAAAAAACACAAACAAACAAAAAGCTACTTAGGGTCAGACTCAGTTTGAACCAACACCATCTACTTGGTTGTGTTGAACAGAACTACCTTTTTGTATCTCACAGATCATCACTATTCTGGCCATGGTGGTTGCAGAGACCCCAGAAATCACCATTATGAGACATTTTATTACTAAATCTAACACTTTAATTTTTTTCTTTTCTTTCTTTCTTTCTTTTTTTATTTCTTCAAGTTACATCTCATCACAATCCCCTCCCTACTCCTCCCTCCAGTCCCACCCTCCCACCCTCTTCCCCCTCAACCCCATCCACTTCCTTTTTTTAAAGGTTAAGGCTAATATCTTAATTTTAATATTAAATTGTTTTGTGTTTCTCATAGTCCCATTAGAAAGAAGTTTAGAGAATGTTGACAACATGAGACTCAGAAAGAAGCAAGAAGGAAACTTTCCAAGCCTCAATGAATTCTTTGAAATTCTATCACCCCCTCTGCATTACTGTCCTGCCTGCAGAAGTATCCTGTGTAGAAGACAAACAGATAATACTGTATTAGTTCTTAGCCTATATTCACCATAAAAATGGCTCACTTGAATAACTACTACATTTTTAACTTTAAAGTTCTATTCCTGTGGCTGGTATACAGATGCATATTTTGACAATATAAATTAATGAGGAGTTTCTTAAGAATATACATGTGTATACACACAAACACACACACAGAGAGAGAGAGAGAGAGAGAGAGATTAAGAAGTCCAAATTAATGTGTGTGTATATGTATGTATACTTACATACCCTACCCTAAAAACTAAGGGCTATAATTATTAATAAATATATATGAGGTTTTTGTGTGTTGTCCCCATTGTTTTCCTCTGAAGATGAAGGAAAACATAAGGAATATTCTTTAAAATTATGCTATAGTATTTCAGGAGACCCTTAGATAGTGAGACACAGAAGCCTTTGAAGTGTGATGTTTCAGGGACAAATACTGTCACTTCTACATGAAGACATAAGACAACAATGAAATTGTGCATCATGGGGCATTGCCTGGAGTCTTCATAAGATTTAAAAAAATGTTCAAATGTTCTCTTCTGGGTGAGAATTTTCTTCAATGGATACATTTTACTGAAAACTTCATTCTTCATGCCTGTTATAATATATTACTCATTGTTTTGAACAATTAAAAATAATGCATTTTTGATCTTAGCCATTCTAACAGGAGTAAGATGGAATCTCAGAGTCATCTTGAGTTGCATTTCTGTGATGATTAATGATGTTGATTATTTCTTCAAATGTCTCTCAGCCATTTTCGATTCCTCTTTTATGAATTCTCTGTTTAGAACTCTTCCCCCATTTTTTTTTTTGATTGGGCTACTTGGTTTGCTGGTGTTTAATTTCTTTAGTTCTTTATAGATTTCGGATATTGGCCCTCTGTCAGATGTGGGGTTGGTGAAGATCTTTTCCCAATCTGTAGGGTGCCATTTTGCTTTAATGACAGTGTCCTTTGCCTTACAGAAGCTTTTCAGTTTCATGAGGTCCCACTTGTTGATTGTTTGTCTTAAGGCCTCAGCTATTGCTGTTCTGTTCAGGAAGTTGTCACCTATGTCAATGAATTCCAGCTTCTCCTCACTTTCTCTTCTATTAGGTTTAGTGCATCTGGTTTTATGTTAAGGTCTTTGATTCACATGGATTTAATTTTTGTGCAAGGTGATAAGTATGGGTCTACTAGCATTCTTCTACATGTTGACATCCAATTAGACCAGCACCATTTGAGGAGAATACTCCCACATTGCTGATGGGAGTGCAAACTTGTACAACCACTATGGAAATCAATCTGGCCATATCTTAGAAAACTTGGAATATCTCTACCTCAAGACCCAGCCATACCACTCCTGGGCATATATCCAAAAGGTTCTTCACCAATTCACAAGGACATCTCCTCAACTATGTTGATAGCAGCTTTATCTGTAATAACCAGAAACTGGAAACAACCCAGATGACAACCGAAGAATGTATTAAAAAGATAAAACTGTGGAAAATTTACACAATGGAATACTACTCAGCTATCAAAAACAAGAAAATCATGCCATTTGCAACTAAATGGATGGAACAAGAAAAACTCATTATGAGTGAACTAACTCAGACTGAGAAAGATATACATGCATTTATTCACTGTTAACTGGATTTTAGCCATTATAGTATAGGATAACCATCTTACAATCAATAGACCCAAAAGAGCAGGAACAGGGACTTGGTTACCTGTCAGTGGGACACCCCACCCTAGTAAACTGTCATGTATGCCTCCTGTGCAAGAGGAAGCTCTTAGACCTCATGTGACTAATGAATTGAGGGGGGGGCTGATACATGGAGACACCCCACACTGGAGTCATGGGAGGAGGGTAGACGGGGTGGAGAAAGTGGGAGGCAATGGAGACATAATAAAGTAATAAACGTTTAAAAAATAATGTATTTATTTTCAAAATGTCAAGATTGAAACATATTGAAAAAGCACATATGATTTCTTTTCCAATGTTAAGATTTACCTAACTCAAGATAATATAGTAAATCTATATGTTAGTAACACATTGAAAGAATATTTTTCTTTACAGTAACTAAAACCATTCCTAGCAACCCTCAGTGCTAGTTGTTAATGCTCTATCTGGGTAGTATATGCTTATTCATATCTTCCAAGAAAAACTATGTAATACAATTATACTTGACCAATTAGCAAGAAACACGACAAACTGGGGAGGAGTAGTGCATGGTCCCTGTAACAGAACGTAAGGCATTGAACTGAAGATGACCATCTAAGCATGGATCATGTCAGGACTGTTCTGGTATTACTCTATTATGGGATGTAGCAGCATGTTAAAGACTGTGAGGTACAGTGATGATATAAGTGGGTGATAAAACATGCAGCCATGTCTGAGCCATTAGAGACTGGAGCATTCTAATCAGGAATCCAAAGGCTGTCTTCCTTCATATGGTAGGAGGTGGCCTGCCTCCTTGTTGAATGGTGTTGATTCACTATGCAATTATGGAGACACGATCAAAACAAATGTTGGATTGGACAATGTATTGAAATATCTGAAAGCAACATATGTGGGACAGGATCAAAAACAGGTGTTTGCCTTTGCTGGGAGCAATGAGACATGAAACTGAGGTTCAACATTGTTCTCAAAAGCAATGTTCCTGATAGAATAGAAATTAAAGTACAAAAGACATGATGATGTTTTCTTCTGTGTTAGCCTCTAATTTTGCAGGAAAAGTGGAAAAACAAAAGATGACAATCTCTGATTCATATGAATGGATGAGAATGACACATAAATTGTGTTTGGAAGGAGCTAAACCATTCCATAAAGAATGATAAAACAAATATAAAAGTAGGCAATATGGTATATCTAAGTAATCAAAGAACAACCATGGCAAGACTTAGAGGAGTTGGATTTGTTCGAGGAAAGAAGAAAGAGACTACAAGAAGACAAATTCAGTGACAGTGAGCCTCCAGAAGTCTTAAAAGTCTGAAAAATGATTTACTTTATGGGTAAATAAAGGAGTCAAATCCAGGTTAGAATCCCTGCACCAAATAAATCAAATGAGATAACCCATGACAGTAATTGAGATTATGAATGTCAAAGTATTGTGAAGTTCAAGGACATCCTCAACTATATAGCATTTCAAGACCATCATAAGATATATGATACCTCATCCCCCAAAATGATGATAACAAGAAAGAAATAGAGGGTAGGCATATGAAGCCTAAAAAAAAACACCTGTATTTTCCAGAATGAATAGAAAATGAAAAACAACTGTTTGTAAAAAGATATCACACCATTCCTCTTTTATTCTCTGTATTTCTTATTATACTTCGTAAAATGATAAAATGCTTAAAATTGTAAGTATATAGTTACTTTAGGAGGCCATCAAACACAATTTTAAGAACTTTAAATCATTAAAGCAACCTTTGAAAAAATTAATAATAAACTATGACTTTTTAAAAGTAAACATTCCCCCAAAACAGAAAATACTAAGTAACAAATAAAAAGATTGATGCAATTTTCTTCATAAAATCAGAGGATTATCTATTTAGAAGGTAAAATGAAGAAAAACCATTTAAAGATAAAACAATTTGACAGATCAATTCTTCTTGACTTTTTAAACGTGTCACAGGGAGCTTAAAAATAGCCAGTAGAAGACATGACAAAGTATTTCACTTATTTGTGCTGTGAAGAAATAGATTTGAGAGAGTTTTGTGTTTGCAAACATTATAAATTAGATAACAAGATGATCCAGACAAAAATTAATGCAAAAGAAGTCTTAGAATGCCTTACTTGAATACTTGGTAAATTGATAGCATAGAGCTCATTCTTCTGGCACTTAGATACAAGCTTATTCCTACTACACAGAATTCATTGAGTTTCTCTTCATTATTTCAATCTTATAACTCACACCTGACAGAGAAAACCAGTAGATGCAATTCTTTTAAGGAAAGTTCAATGACTGTCATATTTATTACATACCTTGGAATATAGTAAATATTTCTATGAATTTTTTCACATTTTTTTCAATTTTCAAAGTAAAGGAAAAATAATTGAAAACATCTGCTAGGGTTTTGATAATAGGACTATAAGTCACACGAGGTGTTATGTCTTCAGTTTGGCAAGTTATTCATAGTCTTCCTCTACTTGTGGTCCATAAATCTTATTCAGTTTTTTTTCATTAAATAAACCTTATTCTTAATCCTTTTCTTGCAGCCATCAAAAAAATACATTGTATCTACTGCACATGAGTTAGTAAGGTGATACCTTTTAAGTCTGAGAAAATTAATACAGACTGTCATTGTTTCATCAAGATAATTATTTAGAGTAACCCACATCCATTAATAAATCACCAGAACACTGCAACTTAGTAGAGAAGAAGCTCCAAAGAACAATTTACTATTAAAACCAAAGCCAAAAGTACAAATATAATGTCTTTAATACCCAGCCTCTTATAGGAACTAATCATCAAAAACAGTCAGACTCTATACCATAGGCCAATTTTATCTTCGAGTCCTACAAATGAATTTCTTATTTCTGTGGGTATTGGAAATTTTTCAAATAAATGTTAATTGCATGACAAAATTGGGGTTATATAGATGGCTCAAAGGTCAAGAATATGGGCTGTTCATGCAGAGGACTAAAGTTCAGTTCTTAGCTCTCATGGTTGTTCACAGCTCCCTGCAACTCAGCTCCATAGTATGTGCTGCTTTCTTCTAGCATCCACTAGTACCCCAGATACATGGACAAATCTGCAAACAAACACACAGAAATGTGCTACATTTAAAAAGTCTTTAAAATTACATGTCAAGTAATCAAAATTCAAGAGGTTGTTGCAAATTGATATAGGGACTTTTTTGTTGTTTTTGTTGCTGCTTTTATTTAAACGTAATCTTTCTTATTTTCTCCATATTAATCGAAACATAGACTTACCAAATACTTAATAAGGAAAGAAAAATAGAGATTATTGATTCTTTTTGTATCAGTGATTGATTTCTGGAAATGATAAAACTGTTTCTCCAGTGATCCCTGACTCTGAGGTGCAGACTGCAAATATGGAGGCAGTGGCTTTTCTTTGGAACATGATCCTTCCCTGTAATGTTACAGTGCTGGTTTGTAGTAAGAGAGATTGAAGAGGAAGCTGAATTACAATGAAGATCCTGTGTTAGGAGCTACATAAAAATGTAAATATTAAACTTATGGTTTGGCTACATGATTTAATACCATCAATGCAAGAGTGTAGCCACAGAAATGGCTTTAGGAGTACTCTTTAAAAAACCTTGGACCTAGAGGATAATCTAAGGACAGGGCTTTATAAATTTTTCCTCATCATTAAGTTGGTGCACAGTTATAATTATATTACAATGTCTTTATTGACAGCTGAGCTGTGAACCATACTATCAAAGAAAACTGACTTAATTATTCAGTGCCAGTTTAAGATCTGTGGCACTGTAATGATTATATAACTCCTAATTATTAGTATATCTGACAAGTATCTATGTATTCTTTTTTGTTGTTTATTTGATTTTTTAATATTTACTTATTATTTCAGGTTACATCTCCATCATAGAACCCTCTTTCCACCCCTACCAGTTCTGCCCTTCCTACCCCCTATCCCTTCCAACGCACTCCTCTGGAGGGGAGTGTCCCTACATAACAGTCCCCAGCCCAGTTCAGCAGTCATATGAGGGCCAAGAGCCTCCTCATACACTGGGGGCCTTCAAGGCAGCAGCATTAGGGCAAAGCGTCTCATGGACAGGTTAAAAAGTCTATGTACCTGTTCCCTTTGGTGCATTGGTTGTAGTATAGTTATCCTGTACTATATAGCTAAAATCCAATTATAAGTGAATAGATGCCAGGTGCATCCTTCTGAGTCTGGATTTGCTCACTCAGGATGAGCTTCTCTAGTTCTATTCATTTGGCTGCAAATTGCATGATTTCATTGTTTCTGATGGCTGAATAGTATTCCATTGTGGAGATGTACCACAGGTTTTTTTTTTGTTTTGTTTTGTTTTTTGGTTTATTTTTTTAACCATTCCTCAGTTGAGGGACATCTGGGTTGTTTCCAGTTTCTACCTATTACAAATAAGGCTGCTATGAACATAGAAGAGGAGACATCCTTGTGGTTGGAGGAGGAAGCATTTGAATGTATACCCAGAAGTGGTATGGCTAGGTCTTGAGGTAGAGCTACTTCAAATTTTCTAAGATATCGCCAGACTGATTTCCATAGTGGTTATACAAGCTGGCACACCCACCAGCAATGGGGGAGTGTTCCTCTATCTCCACAACCTCACCAGCATGTACTGTCATTTGAGTTTTTTTAATTTATTTATTTACTTATTTATTACTTCAGGTTAAATCTCCATCTTATTATCCTCTTTCCACCCCTCCCAGTCCCGCCCTCCCACCCTCTACCCCCATCCCTTCCATACCACTCCTCTGGAGTGGAGTGTTCCTACATAACAGTCCCCCGCCCCAGTTTTTTATCTTAGCCATTCTGACAGGTGTGAGATGGAATCTCAGAGTCATCTTGAGTTGCATTTCTCTAATGATTAAGGGTGTTGAACATTTCTTCAGGTGTGGGTTTATTTCTGCATCTTCAATTCGATTCCTTTGATTCACTGGTCTGTTTCTATACCAGTACCATGCTGATTTTATTACTATTGCTCTGTAGTACAGCTTGAAATCTGAGATGGTGATACCTCCAGATTTTTTTTTTTTTTTTTTGTACAGGATTCATTTAGCTATTCTGGGTTTTTTGTTATTATGAAGTTGAGAATTGCTTTTTCCAGGTGTATAAAGAATCATGGTGGTGTTTTGATAGGAATTACTTTGAATCTGTATATTGCTTTTGGCAGGATGACCATTTTTATTATGTTGATCCTACCTATCCATAAGCATGGGAGATCTTTCCATCTTCTGATGTCTTCTTCAATTTTCTTCTTCAAGGACTTGAAGTTCTTGTCATACAGGTCCTTCACTTGCTTGGTTAGAATTACCCCTAGGTATTTTATATTGTTTGTGGCTATTGTGAAGGGTGATGTTTCCCTAATTTCTTTATCAGCCCATTAATTTATGCACAAAGAAGGGCTTCTGATTTTTTTTTGAATTAATTTTGTGTCCAGCTACCTTGCTGAAGTTTTTATCAGCTGTAAGAGTTGTTTGGTGGAATTTTTGGAGTCGCTTATGTATACTATCATATCATCTGAAAATAAGGATAATTTGACTTCTTTGTTACCAATTTGTATCCGCTTGATCTCCTTTAGTTATCTTATTGCTCTGGCTAGGACTTCAAGTACTATGTTGAAGACATATGGTGATAGTGGACATCCTTGCCTTGTCTCTGAGTTTATAGGAAATGCTTTAAGTTTCTTTCCATTTAATTTGGTGTTCGCTACTGGCTTGCTGTATATCACCTTTATTATTTATAGGTTTGGTCCTTGTATGCCCATTTCCTCCAGGAGTTTTAGCATGAAGAGTGTTGGATTTTTGTCAAATGCTTTTTCAGCATCTAAGGAGATGATCATGTGTTTTCTTTCTTTCAGCTTGTATATGTGGTGAATTATGTTAATGGATTTTCATATGTTGAACCATCCCTGCATTCCTGGGATAAAGACTACTTGATCGTGGTGTATGTTACTTTTGATGTGTTCTTGGATTTGGTTTTCCAGTATTTTGGCATCTTTGTTCATGAGGGAAATTGGTCTGAAGTTCTCTTTCTTTGTTGGATCTTTGTGTGCTTTAGGAATCAGGGTGACTGTGGCCTCATGGAATGAGTTTGGCAGTGTTCCTTCTGCTTCCATTTTGTGGAAGAGTTTTAAGAGTATTGGTATTAGCTCTTCTTTGAAGGTCTGGTAGAATTCTGTGCTGAAACCATCTGTTCCTAGGCTTTTTTTGGTTGGGAGATTTTCAATGACTGTTTTTATATCCTTAGGAGTTATAGGGCTGTTTATTCTGTTAACCTGATCTTGATTTAGCTTCGGTAGGTAGGATCTATCAAGAAAATTGTCTATTTTGCTTAGGTTTCCAAATTTGGTGGAATACAGATTTTTAAAGTAGGACCTAAAGATTCTGTGGATTTCTTCGATGTCTGTTATTTCTTCCTCTTCAATTCTGATTTTATTGATTTGGATTTTTCCTCTGCCTTTTAGTTAATTTGGCTAAGGATTTGTCTATATTGTTGATTTTCTCAAAGAACCAAATCTTGCTAAGTATTTGAAGTAGCTGAGTATTCTTATAGCTGCATATAAGTGTAGCTTTCACTTTTTATTAAAGATACTTCATTTTGCAACAAGTGGAGATCAGTAAAGAAAACCATGATTGGACAAAATGCAGAGAACAAGTGATCATGGGCTTCCCAGCCCTAAAAGTTACAGCTTTAACACAGCTCATGCACCTAAGGTTCAGGGAACATCACTGATGTGGGCTAAAAATTGGAATAGCCAGAGAATCAGGACATCTGTTGTGAGAATATATCTCCTAGATATGTCAGGAAAGATTAGTGCTACCTCAAAAATATTTCTGCCTAAAAAACACTTAAACACAGACAGCATGAATTGATAGGTTAATGTGGAAGAAAAAAATTTTATGGGATCTTATCCCTAGACAAAGAACTACAGGCAATTAAAGAATGCTGAGACCAAGACAGTTTTCCACAAAGATGAGCCAGCATCCTTGAAATTATTTACATACAAGCAACATTGAATAGATTGAGGAGGTTGTATTATACATATTCTGTGTGTGTATTTAGCAAAACTACTAAAGAAAAACAAAGATGAGGCTATAATTTCTAGAAGAAACAAGGTCAAGGATACACAGGAGGTACTGGAGGGAGTAAAGGCAAGGGGATAGTATAATTATATTTTGGATTTTTA
This sequence comes from Lophiomys imhausi, assembly GCA_907164525.1. Lineage (NCBI taxonomy): Eukaryota > Metazoa > Chordata > Mammalia > Rodentia > Muridae > Lophiomys > Lophiomys imhausi. The sequence continues at coordinate 245,520 of CAJQZJ010033999.1, forward strand.
TAATTAATGGTAAAAAGGGATGTATATAATCATTGGGCATAGTGATGCATGCCTATAATCTCAGAACTCAGTAACTGAGGAAAGAAACACCAGGAGTTCATTAGGACTTCAAGGCCAGCCTGAGAGAAAGATCTGGGTCACCTTTGACTACAAAAAAACCCTAGGTTAGAAAAAAACATAACCATTTTTAACTCTGGTTCCAGGGCATCTGATGCCCTCTTCTGGCTGCCACTGGCACCAGGCTTGCATGTGGTGCACAGATCTACATGCAGGCAAAACACTCATACACATACAATAAACAAAAATAAAGTTTGAAAAATCTTCAATCACAGTACTTGGAAGCAACTAGAAATGCAATGTTTATGAATTTCATTTGATCATGATATCAACACAAGAGTGTAACTTGTGTGAATATGAGCTTGTTATTGAAAGAGGCAATGTTGTACGTAAATATTGCATAGGTAATATGTAAGAATACTTGCCTGATAGAAAATAATTAAAGTCAGTATCTTATTGCTTGCCAAATTTTCAAGATAGCTCACATGAAAGGAACACTTAAGATTGAATGCCCTACAACAGAAGATGGTGTTGTTTTAAGCTCAGTGCTGGTTATGTTCCAATGGTCTAGATTGATGCTGTGGCTCTAAAGGCAACTTTATAATCTAGAGTGGAAGTGGAGGGTATTTTTTAAAGGTTCCAATTACCTGCCACATTACAAAAGAACAATAAGACTGTTCATGGGAGCTACAAGCAATTTCTCTGTACTGAGTTCTCCCACACATCATTTCGTAAAGGATTTAATGTGAAAACAAAGTAAGAATTCTTCTAATGATGGCTTTTAAGGAAAGATTAAAGGAACACTGAAAAAGTTGTGCCAAGTTAGATGTATTTTTCCTCTTATGATTAGAACAATATTTTATTTTGCCTTCCTATGTAGCAAGAGCTTTACACCAAGGATTACATGGACACTGGTCTTTCTCCTTGCAGGTTGAAATGAAAATTGTTTTATTTATAAAACTGAAAGAATAAATTGTACTCTTAACTTTAAGATAATCAATTTGTGTATATTCCTCCAGAAAACAGTGTTTGCCAACAGATATAATTAAATACTACCATTGTGTTAATGTGACTCTCGCATGTCCAGAAGTATATTTTGTTAGGAAGAAGGAAAAAAAGAAAGAATGCTTCAGAGGATGAAAAAGTTGCTCAGTGGTTAACAACATATATTAATTTGGTAAACAACCCAAGTTCAGTTCCCAGAACTCAGGTAAGACTTCTCTGAACCACTTGTAACTCCCTCTCCAGAGGACCTGAAGCCATTTTCTCTTATCTGAGGACATCTGTATTCAACACATACACACACACACACACACACACACACACACACACACACACACACACACACTGTGCTTCCAATTAAGGTCATTCCCTGCCTGTGCTGGCACTGAGGAACATGTCTGGTTCCATGGACCTGCAGCAACAGGAATCTGTTGATGTCTGTGGTATATGTTACAACCAAAGGCCATGGAGACTTCCCTAATCTGGTCAGTTGCCTGGGATCACATAGATGTTCAATGGCTGCTCAAAGCTTTCCCCTTACCCATCAGCCTTGCAGTGATGAGAGAGAGAGAGAGAGAGAGAGAGAGAGAGAGAGAGAGATTCCCTCTCCCCTTCCCCTGTCTGTGGCAGGCAGGAGAGCTGGCACAAAGGTCATGAGAGCAGGATAGATGACTGTTTATCCCTGTCTGCAGCACTCAGGAAACTGGGCACTCACCTCCCTGGGTGAGTGGGCCTGGAGGAACATGAGAGCAGGAGAGCTGAACCATCTGCTTGGGTGAGCTAGCAGGGACAATGCTGGAGAGCTGGTCCTGGTGGTGTGGGTGTGGAGATCTGGCAGGCTGATCAACTCAGCTAGCATCCAGATCCAGGATTTTGAATTAGCCCTCCCCAACCATCTATCCTAACAATGAACTGCTGTAGTTGTAATGAAGGGACTGATCCTGGAGATCCAAGGCTGCAGGATCTCCTTGACACAGGGCAACAGCAGGACATCTGAAAGGAATCTTGGTGAGGATCCAGTTTTGATAGTGTAATTGAAGTCAGAGGTCTTGAACCACACCAATGACTCATTAAAATGAAGATTTGTAAGAGAAGTTGTTTCTATAAAGTGTATACTTTGTGACACACTGTGACATACTACACTTTTCACTGTGACATTTTTGTTGTTGCTGTTTGTTTGTTTGTGTTTATGTTTATGTATTACTTCAAGTTACATCTCCATCACAGTACCCTCCCTCCACCCCTGCTAGTCCCTCCCTCTCACACTGTACTCTCCCATCTATCCTACTTCTCCAGGGTGGGGTGCCCCTACACATCAGCCACCCTCAGTTTGTTTGTTTTTGTTTTTTGTGGGGGGGGGAGGTTGCAAGAATGGAGGGTAGATATGACGGGACATATGGGAGATGAATGAGATTGGAATGCATGATGTGAAATTCAGACAGACTCAATTTAAAAAAAATCTGCTTTAATGCAAATTTCAGAACTAAGCTTTAAATTCTTAATTTTATTTACCTCTTTCCCAATCTTCACAAATAAAAAGCAGCTATATTATTATGAGAATTTAGGCACAATTATATACATATCTCTTCCACTGTGAAAAATGAATTACCTTAGTTACATAAACCTCTCCTTCCCCAGGATTTTTAGCATGTGGGGGTGTGTATGGGTATAGGAAAAATACATTTAAGTGGATATAACTGTTGATTTTTTAAGTTGTAGTCCCATTAGATTCTGTAAATTGTAATAAAACTTAAATCTATGGAATTCATTGCATATAAGGACTTTTTGAAGTATGTGCTATTTGTGTGCAGATATCAAGCAAAGAACCACTGTCCCCTGCCATTTTGTGCTCAGCATCCAGACAAAAGATGAAATACAAGTGCAAAACTGAGAGCTCTGAAAGCACCCACCTCTGTGGTTAGCTCTAGGCATGACAGACTTGTACAATTATCATTCCTTCCTTTTTTTTTTTCTCCTTTTCTTTATTCCTATTTCTAGAAGGTATCTTGGGAAAAATACTTGAATATTTTTTATATTTTACTTGACAGAAATAATCATTTTCTTCATGATGCATGTATGTTCCAGCATATATGTCAAAGTATGTCAACATATAGATAAGAATCCAAAATAATGAAAATATAAGTCTTGGCCAGATTTTACATACAGTGACTTCGGAGATTAAGAAATCTGTGGGAGATGCTCAAAATGTTATTATTTTCCTATGTCCTCCCTAGGTAGAAAGTCTCTCATGCACAGACATTGGTACCCTTGGAAAAAACATGCCTCCCTGTACCATAATTTCTATCAGGTTTCTGACTATAAACAACCTTCTCAGTTTCTGCCATCACCCTTAGATAGTCACTGTGTCTCCAGTAAGAATTCTAACCCAACATTCAAATTTTACTAGAAACAAATTTCTTTAGGATATAACAGTTGAAATGAGTTAACTGGTCACTTCCTCACTATCTCTTCATTAAAGGTATTTTTAGCCAACTAAGTAGTCTGGGATTATGAGTTTTCATAAGCAAAAAAATGGCAGATGTGCTGGCATATGGTTTTTTGCAGACACATCCAGGGATTCTGGACTTCTTAAGTCAGCAGTTATTACCTTAGTGAAGGCTCACAAAGCTTGACTCCATAACTCTCTTGTATTCTCAAGATACACATCGCTCTGTGAGCTGATGAAGCACATTAAGTATATACTTCTCAGTACTACACATTGAGACAGTTCATCAGTTGGTCAATTCTCAGCATGATCTGACCAGATGGAATAGATTCATAGTGATTATTGTGCAATTCCTTACAGGATTATCTGGTGGGCTATAATATCCTTCAGTGTGTAATGGATGATACCCCTCTTTTACATCAAAAAAAATCTGAAGTTTTCTTCTGCTAAAGCTTAAAATAAAGCCATAAAGATAAATGCACCTTATAGGGTATTTTGGTTTCACTCATTTGAAATAGCACAAAAAATGTAGTTTATCTTTGTCAAATTGATATTCATGTAAATATATTTCCCGTATTTAATTTCCTAATAAATTAATTAAATCATAAAACACTTAACTTCATCATACAACAAACAATATAATTTCCCAATGAAGAATTAAGTCCTTTATTTTGTTAGGATTGGTATATGAAAATTCCTTCCAAAAGATTCATATGTTGAAGCCTTGCTCTCCAAGTAGTGGGACTGCTAAGAAATGATATGACCACGGAGGCATGAAAATATTTGGTGGGTCTATACAATTATAAATTATTAGTGAAGGGACTAATAGCAAATGGAGCCTAGCTGGGAAAAGTAGGTTATTGAGATTTAGCTTTGAGGGGTGTATCTCTCTGTCTCTGTCCCCCATTCTCTCTCTCTCTCTCTCTCACTCTCTCTGTCTGTCTCTCTCCTTCTTCCTCTTTACTAGAGGCTATAAACTGAGTTCTGGTCTATGACAGGCTTATACCAGTATGATGCTCTTCCTCAGTCACAGCAATAGGATCAATTGAACATACACTGAAGCCTCTGAAGTGTTGACACAAAAATAAACCATCTTTTAACTTCATGACCATGAGAAAAGGTTTACTAACAACATATTTTATGCTGATATTATGTGGACTTTGTTCACTCTTCTTCAAGATATATTACACACATTTCTATGATGTTCAGCAACAGAAATACTGAAACAAAGTGCCATCACATATCTATAAAATATATGAAATGGGTTGGAGGGCACATAGAAACAAACAAAAGAGTTTCTCAACATTGAAAAATACATATTTGTGGGGCTGGAGAGATGGTTCAGAGGCTAGGCTCATTAGTTTCTTCCTTCAGAGGTCCTGAGTTCAAATCCCAGCAACAACATGGTGGCTCAGAATCATCTATAGTGGGATCAAATGCCCTCTTGGCACATGCTTGAGAGCATTTCCATATAATATATGTGAATAAATGAATCTCAAATTTTGTACAGATATGTATTTGTTTGAAATAAGGAATTAATAATAGCAATCTTTATATTTGCAATTCATAAGATGAATATGACTGGTATTCAAGACTTCCTCCTACTCTATTCCCTTTTATCTTTGCTTCTAGTGAATATTTTGGTTGGTCATGGTTTCCTACCTGAGAACTCAAGTATCATTACAAGAGGGTACAAGACAGTAACAGTCCTGTCTGTGACAGGTTCCTAATGATCTTTATTAACATTTATTTTCAAACATGGAAATAATCAGATATCAGAGAGGATCTTCTACATTCCAAATATTCTCCACATTTTTTTTATATTTCTGATAGCTAGCTATTTACTGTCACTATGCATTTCCAACTCATCATTCTAGACAGAATAGAACTCTGTTATTGGTATCTCTCTCACTGACTTAAGCAAATAAAGGGGCTTCTTGAGCAATAATTAGAGATGGTACCTGTATGCAAAGAAAGCAAAGTATTCATTACTGAAATGTGTGTGGGAAATGATGAGAGGAACTAATGCAAGCAAGCATAGCAGAAAGGATTGCTTGAGACTTCCACTTGGTTTCCACTTATAAACATTTCCCTTCTTGCAATAGTTTGCTTGGAAGCCTAGTTCCTTCACCTGAAAGTATTAGGCATACACATCTCTCTCCTAAGATCCACCTACCAACCTTCCTATGATTTGGATCCCAGCCTACATTGGACTACATATACTCTAATCTTACACCAACAGTGTAAATTTCCTCACTCTGGTGACAAACACATTTAGGCATTTTCCACCCAAGTGTATTCCTAATGAATCAGGGCATGAAGACTAGAAAAAGTGATCTGTTCTGAACAGATTTTGGTTTCGTATGCAGTAAGTCAAGCTATATCCTCTAGCAACCTGTTAGGAAGAACAACCTCTTAAAAATCCTTTGATTATACACTGTTGGGCATACATAAATTTAAAGCAGGTACATTATGGACAGGAATATGTACAGTAGAGAAATGATTATATAAGTTAATCTATCAATTAAAATAAAGGAAAATTCATACTGAAACCTCTTAGTAATCAGCTGCTCCTTCTCTTAGACTCCATGAAAAGAATCCCAGGCTCCGTCCTAGGCTGTTCTGTGCTCATTGCACGTGACCCTACTCAGCTTTCTCTTTACTCCTTTAGCAAATCTATGTGAGCTGTGCGCCCTGCTTTTCAATTCTCAGGATAAGAAGCCAGGAAACACCCAACTTGTTCCCAGACTACTGGTAAGAAAACTACTTCTGTGGGTATCATGTGAAACATGGATATGGAAATGTAAATTGACCTAAGGATTAGGATTTTAAAGTGATAAACAGGAGAATCTAGTCTCCACCTATCAGTAATCTTCTTTTTCCAACCACTTCTCTCTTGCTTGATCAGCTCTTGAAGCCAGAGCTCATAGTACGAGGGACAAAGATTATGTATGGGATAAGCAACATGGGTTTTTCTTGTCCAATTTTAAATTATCCAAGCCCCTAAAAATGAAATTAATAAGTTGTAACACTGATATGCAACACACAGAGAAAATCTGAGAATGATTTGCTCCATTGTCTTGATTCAAAATGTACATAAATTCATTTTTTAATTTATTTTACATGTTCTGTGATATTTTCTTAAATACAGGAAAATTTATATATATATATTTTTTTGGTTGTGAGCCTAGCCTTTAATGGTAAGATTGTGTTGGACTACATATGTAATGATCTTTGTATATTGATACAAAATTAAGGGTAACGCTTCTTAAAGGTAGTGTACCTAGTAATGCTTAAAAATGAAATGTGAAGTTTTGGCCTTTTGATACCAACCATCATAATTTTTTTAGTATAATTAAGAAATGCAAACTCATAGTCATGCAAGCGTGTCATTTTGTTAGTTACTATAACAGTCTATCACAGTTATTTTCTAAGCTACTCAGAAATCAAGTTGTTAAGAAACAAGCAACATTTGCTTATCTAAATATAAAAGATAGAGCATCTTCAAAAACCCCAAGAGATCTGCAGAATATGGCATTCAAAGATGTTCTCTTACGCTAAGTTTTTTTTTTTGATATCGAGACATGTCAGCTCCTGACAGCACCCCCTATTCTACTCCAAGTAGAAGATGAGCATCAAAGAATCTCCAGTGTGAGATGGTTGAATTAGTGGCAAGCCTATCTCTTGGCAAGAAAAATCCCTTGCTTCAACTGTAAGCAGACTGCTGTCCTAAAAGGACAAAACTTGGAAGCAGGTAAGTTGACAGCCTAGCTCTGCCAAGACAGGGTAGGTAAGTCCTTCATAACCCCTGCTCTACAATCAATGTCTGTCAGAGAAACGGGGCCAAATGGCTGAAGATTGATGCTGTAATGTATGGAGAGAGAATGGGAACTGTCCAGGCAGCCACTAGTATGTCATTTCTTAGTTTTGGAAGGTGCAGGCCCTGCACCTCCTGTATAATCAGATATATTTATCCCTCTCAGGTCTCTGAGGTGGTTGAAGAATAGATAGCTAGAGTCTCATAGTTAAATTTTGAGTTTTTTAGGAATCAAGAGGGTGTTCTGGATCTAAGAAGATGTTTTTAAAATTGTGATGCAAGTTAGTATGAAAGCTGAGTTAGATATAACTTTAAACTCATGGAGATGGTTAGATAGTAGAATGTTAAAGTCAGGGGCCAGATGCATATGGACTGGACATTCGGAATGTACGCTAAGCCATATAACCCTCATAACTGTGGCCTATTTGTTTCTGTTGTTTTGTATTGTATTTATTGTTATAGGAGAGAGAACCATTTGTTGGACTGAAGGGGGGAGCTGTTGGGGGGAAAGATCTACCTTAGACTAAAGAAAAAAAAAGGATAGAGGATGGGGGGGTTGAGGGGGAAGAGGGTGGCAGGGTGGGACAGGAGGGGGGAGTAGGAAAGAGATTGTGACTGAAATGTAACTTGAAGAAATAAAAAATAAATTATAAACAGAAAAAATATATATAGGTAAATTTTCAAACCCAGAGTCAGTCCTTATAAATATGTAGTAGAAGGAAGACCACCATAGCACTCTCAAATTTGAAGGATATATCTGACCCTCCAAGATATTAACTAGTCAATCCTTCAAGAAATGGACTATCTGATACTGTAAATCTGCAAATAGTCTGTTTCAGAATTAGGATGAGCATGATATGATGATTGAATTTCATAAGGATGCATCAGTTGCCATATTTCATTTGCTGTCAAGAGAGTCTATGGACAGAAGCAATGTTCTTTGTGTACTGTAAGTACAGTAATGATGGTCTTGACAGAAACCTTACCAGTGAAGAAAGGGAATTTTTTCAGGAATGGCGGTGACCCCAATGAAAAAGACTTATTGGCATATTCATGATGAAAGTGATCATTATAATCAGGAGTTGGGAATATCAATTTCCTTCTAGGAAGGAGGAAACATCTTTTCTAAGTGCAACCAGAAAAAGATAACATCAGCTCTGTGGGATAGGATGTATGTGTCAATTCATTTCAGAATAGCTGTTAATATACAAAATGACTAGTTTTATTTCAAAGCTAATACTTTGTATACAACCTCTACTAATTTTTTGTTCATTTCCTTAATCATCCATTTGTTTTTATTACTGTCAGTTCCCCCTTTGCTTCCCTCCCTTGCTTGCCTTCATTCTCTTGCTGTTGCTGTTGTTTTATTTTTTTAGAAGTGGTTTTGAGAAAATAATTACATAAGACAGTGAAGAGTGTAAACATTTAGTCCACCTTTTTCACTGTCTGTTTCAAATGAAATTCAAATATACTGGCTGATTTCTCTCAGATTTCTTAAGAAAGAAAAAAAAACTTCAACTGAGTTACTTGACAATGATTTTGAGATTGAGTTTGTAATATTTACATACTGCAATGCACTGTATACCCTAAAATATTCTGCGGAGAAATGGTGTTAGCTTCTTCTAATGAAAATTAATAATATATATTTTATGTTATTCAAATATATATCACAGATTATTTCAGGGAAAGGAGGGTTTTCTAAAATATTTGAATGAGCAAAGGTTCATGAGATTTAACATTATGTATGCAAATTTTCTGATAATTTTTGTAATTAAACTTTGTAAGAAACAATTTAATCTGAAGATTACTGGGCAAAAGCTGAATGTTAAAATTATCAGTGAGTCGGGCGTTGGTGGCGCACGCCTTTAATCCCAGCACTTGGGAGGCAGAGGTAGGCGGATCTCTGTGAGTTTGAGGCCAACCTGGTCTACAAAGTGAGTCTAGGACAGCCAGAGCTGTTATACAGAGAAACCCTGTCT
>CAJQZJ010033999.1:254920-286813 GCA_907164525.1 Lophiomys imhausi
AAAAAACAAAAAAAAAAAAAAAAAAAAACGATTATCAGTGAATAAAATAACATATTAGTTACTTATCTATTGCTGTCATTTAAAAACAATGACCAAATACAATTTAAGAATGAGATTATTTTGCTTTTATGATTACATAAAAGCTAGTAGATTACAAAAGGGCTAGTTGTCCATAGTAGCTGGGAAAGCTTAGGAACAAGATTATGAAGCTGCGATATGACATTTCTATCCACACGTAGGAAGTAGAGAGAAAGCATGTTGTGGATCAAGTCTATAAACCCCTACAGCCTGCACCCAGTGAAGCCCTTCAGCAAAGCTTCATCTCCTACAGGTTCCATAATCTCAAAGCAGCACTATTACCTGGGAGCTAAATATTCAAATACATGAGCCTGAGGGGGAGAACATTTTTTATTTAAACAACATACTGTAAGCATGCTATAAAAATATATTAAATTTTTAAGACTAAGTATTATTTAAAAGACTGATTTATTAAAGATGAAAAAAAGGTAAAGCAGGTGATGGGCAACCAAATTCAAACCAAAGCTATTAATAAGGAAACAGATGTTTTGATGTAGCATTGAAATTATGACCATGTAGTATTGTTTATAAATTTACAAAAATTCTACATTTCTTCCCTCCAGTCCACATAAGAAACACTGAACTGGATATAGAATCAAACATACTATTATATGCTCCTTCTTTGCACAGTCCCGTCTGTTTTGCAAGCTAGATAGTTCCCTTGTTTGCTTTTGATTTGACATCATTTCACTGAAGGGAAGATACCTCCCTCTTTTACCCTGTTTCAGAACAAAGTCTTCTTTTGTTTGCTCTTTGCAATAAATGTAGAAGTTAGGAATTAACTGTGAAAAAAGGCCACGTTTTTCAGTTTGTATTTTTAAAAAGAGTAAACTTTTTTTTTTTTTAAGGAGATGGAGAGATCAGCGGTGTGTGTATGTGTGTGTGTGTGTGTGTGTGTGTGTGTGTGTGTGTGTGTGTGTGTGACTTTGGAGCAGAGAGAAGCATAACAGGCTTTGCCTCTGCAGTCACAACACTAACAATATGACACCACTGCTCTTTGATGATCTGTGAGAGTCATTGCATTTCAATAGTCTGAAACTAGCATTACCCTCTAGCATTCTTTTCTTAAACATAAGAATCCATTTATCAATTCTGCCTGATTAACCTTGAAAAGAAGCAGAAAGCCAGTAGGGCTTGAGACTGTTTGCCAGAATTCTTTTAGAGCCCACTTTTTACACTGCTTAACATTAGGCATAAGACTCACTTGCTATTAATGGGAGATAAAAATTCTCATTTTGGACAGTTCAGATCATAATTGTTAATATACTTGAGCTTTATATCCTTGAAATATAGCAAGATGCAAACCACTAGTATTATTTATGGCTGATAGACTTTCAGAGCTTTGAACAACATAGCAGCAATGGAGAACTGAAAAGAAAGGAAATATGTTGTGTGAAAATATAAGGAAGTGTCAGAAACAAGAGAACCAATGACTAACATAAGTGGTCATTTTGTGAGTGTCTACTTGGAGAATAACATGCAGATTCCTTCAGGGTTTTTTTTTCCCATTCATACTTAAAAAATATTACTTATTCAAGTTATATCCCGATAGTAGCCTCCTCCCTCCTCCCCACCTGGTCCCACCTTTTCTCCCTCTTCCACTGTCCCCCCTCTCCTTCCTTTGGGATAAAGGGAGCCCCCCCACATACCAGGCCACCTAGATTCATCAAGTTGCATGAAGATTAAGAGTTTCCTCTTGCACTGGGACCTGACAAAGTGGCCCACTTAGGGTAAAGTGTTCCTCTAACAGACAACAGTGTTCATGTCAAAATCAACCCTCTCACCCCAACCGGCTCCATTTGCTAAATGTTCTGTATAAATACCATGCTGCCTATCATCTATATATGTGTAGGGGCCTAGGTCCAGTCTATATGTTCTTCATTATTTTGGGGGAGAGGTTGGTTTTCCAGTCTCTGTAAGCCTCTAGGGACCTAGGATGGTTGGTTCTGTTGGTCTTTATCTGACATTCTTGTCCCCTCTGGATCCCTCTATTCCTTCTCTCTATCTTATACAGGATTTCCAGAACTCTACCTAATAGTTGGCTGTGTGTCTGAGTGGGGCTGTGTATCTCAGCATCTGCTTCAATCTGTTGCTGAGTGGGGTCTCTCACTTGATAGTTATGCTAGGTTCCTGTTTCTTTGGGTCTGTGGGTTTTGGGATGGTTATCTTATATGGCTAATACCCACTTATAAGTGAGAACTTACAATATGTATCTTTGTGGGTCTGGGTTAGCTCATTCATGATGAGCTTCTGTAGTTCCATCCATTTGGTTAAAAATTGCATGATTTCCTTGTATTTCATAGCTGAGTAGTACTTCATTGTGTAAATGTACCAAAGGGTTTGTTTGTTTTTGTTTTGTTTTTTATCCTTTCTTCGGTTGAAGGACATCTGGTCTGTTTCCAGTTTCTGGCTATTATCTATAAAACTGCTATGAGCGTGGTTGAGCTGATTTCTTTGTGGCCTGGTGGAGGATCTTTTGGGTATAAGTCCAGGAGTGGTATGACTGGATATTGATGTAGAACTATTCCTAATTTTCTGAGATATTGCCAAATTGATTTCCAAAATGGCTGCACAAGTTTGCACTCCCACTGGCAGTGGAGGAGTGTTCCCATTTCTCCATATCCTCGCCAGCATGTGCTGTCATCTGAGTTTATAATATTAGCTATTCTGAACCTATTCATATTTTTTTGGAATTTATATATATATATATAATATATATATATCAATTGATATATGTATGTATATCTTCATTGTGGTTATTTTTAAAAGAAGTGAAAAATTCCTGATAGAGTCAAAGAGATCAATTCAGCAAGATTTTGTTGTTGTTGTTGCTTGCTTGTTTTTTTTAATAATATGCTATTTTTTCCAACATTGTGATAGATCCCAGAGAGAATACACACTCACTGTATGTGTGAAAAGAAAAAAAGACACAGACTTAGTCTTGGTAGACAATCAAGGTTAGTGAATATCAAAAAGTAAACTTAAAATTAATCTAGAACCAAAATGTGTAGTTCTGAAAAGATACATGTTTTCCTTCGGGACTGGTTTCAGTAGGACAGGGTCTGATATTTATATAACAGCAGGCTCAGATTGAAGGAAATTGAGGTGTGTACACTGAACTCCCTTGGGACATTGTCACACTATCTGTATAAAGAATGATTATGAGGAAATACAAAAGTGAGCAGAACATGATTTGCAGATGTAGTTCTCTTTAAGTCTCTGGCCTTCACTTTCATTGTACCTCCCACTGGGGTACTATGCTAGATCCATATCCATCTAGTGTAACCGATCTTATTATTTAACACTTATTTATTTATTACTAAATTCACTTATAACAAACACCAACAATTTCTTAACTATTAATCCTATAAACTCTTACAACCCCTTTAACCTATCCACTAAACCTATTGATAATTATTTTTCTAACCTTTTAGAATGATACAGTCTCTGGGGAAGGTCCTCAGTCGTCAGGAACACAGTCTTTGTTGTAGATTCTTTAACGCACTTAGCAGTCCTTTTTCTGGATCTCTCAGATGCAGGTTCGTCAGGGTAAGTTGGTTATTGCAGTCTCACCTTAAATAAGGCTTCATGGTTTCTTCTCTGTGGGAGACCCCAGCCTACTGCAGGCCAACTTACTTCTTTTGAATCAGGAACTCAGCTGCTCTGCCTCAGTCCTTAAAGCCAGGCACGGTTTCTTTTAGGCCACTGATCGGACAGATCAAACCCCTCTAGGCAAAAGCTGAGCCACAGGGTTTAGTCCTTGGCCTTTTGGTGTCTTGCTCAGGCTTTCTTTGCTCACCAGCTTCTTTCTGCTTCAGGGAAATCTGGCCATCAAATGATGGCCAGCATTTTTTTCAGCAGGACTCTTGGAGCTCTCTAGCATCAGGGCCCTCTTCTTTTTCTGGGCTCCATGCACTGTCCTTAAACAGGAGGAACTCTGTTTCAGCTTAATTTGGGCTCCACCCACTTAGCAGCTGAAAACAATGTCAGGCCAGATACTTTGTTTCTTCAAGTCTATTGAGTCTTTCCTGACTTCAACCTTGTTTTTCAGTCTATTAAGTCTTTCCTGTTTTTCCTGACTTCATGCTGATAATGCTCTTCATGCCCCCGAATTAAGAGACAGTATCAGAAACTCCTATATATTTTCTAAATCTAATTTATCTAACCCCTACAATCTAGTCTGCTGGACTTCTCTTTTAGACATGGGAACAATTCCTGGAAGCCACTCACAGTTACTTAAATTCCTGAGAAAGCCTCAACCAAGATGCAGAGTATGTCTCTTTTCTCATGCCTTGTTGAGTTTCTCTTCTTCCAATAGCTAAAATTTAAGGTGTATTTTTGTCATGGCAGGAAGGTGATGTTCAATAAGTATTAATATTTTCTATGAAAGGTGCTTAAAAGAGAGGGGATCCTTACTAGTGTTCATAGTCTTTATTCCCTTTTGCCCCTTTGTGGATTCACAATGCACTACACTAGAAAAAGAAAAGATGAAGTCAAGAAATTGATAATCTGTAGTTTTTGCTTCCCGGAGAATATCGGAGAACTCTGGATTTCATTTTGGGGATGAATCTCTTGTCTTCACACAGAATTCCGTGGGTCTCACCACCATAGTGGGTTCTGCTTATGACTCAGGGAGATCCTGTTGTCATAAATCCACTGTATCATCTTTTCCTTGATAACAGTCTGTGTGAGCTATTTCACAGAGATGTTCCAAGAAATCAGTGTTTTCCTTTCCAGGATAAGTCTGCAGCCAATAACTATGTTAAGAGGTCAAATTCACCCTCTGTTGCCTGTTAAAGCAGCAACTGCACAAGGCCAGTTATGCCTTCATGCACTGGGTAAGGTCAGGGAGAGACTACACTGTATTGAAGGGATTCCCGTACAGTTTAGCATGTATGAGAATTGCATAAAGGACTTGTTGAAATAGTTACTGTCTCTGATGTCCAGAGTTTCTGCTTCACAGGATCTTACCATCCAGTTTTGGGGCACAGCCTGCAGTTATGGTGTAGGTCTGTAGTTAGAGGTCTTCCTAACTAACTACTCTTAAGGAACTAGTTACTCCTGAGAATTGGGATTTTCATTTTAAAACCTATAGAATTATCCATCCACATAAGGTACTTCCATCTAAAATTCCTTATTTATCTTAATTTTTGATTGATGCACCCATCACCCATTATATTTCCGTCTGGCTTCTCATCCATTTGGGTTGGTCTTTTCCACAATCCTTCCTCCCATCTTCTTGTCTCTTCTCTCTATTTATTAACTCTCTACATGACTCTTCTCCCTTCCATTTGAATGTTTCATATGATCATTCATCTGTGCCCACCCCCTTAAAGCCTCATTTCCTCCCATGACCCATTTTCATTTTCCAGAGCTTACATTCACTACTACCTGAATGCATATATAAGAAAAGTTAGTATCTCCATGTGATAGAAAATATGTGGTGTTGTTAGTTAAGCAACCAGTTGAAACTCATGGAACAGAAATTGTTTATTTCTTGTTTTCTATGCCTTTGCTTGTTTTACTTTTTCTCAGCCTCTTCTCCTGCCAAAACAGACCTAAAACAACATGACATATTATGTGTTAGGGCTTTAAAGGCTTTATTTCTGTACACATATCTGTGGGTATACAAAGAAATGCAGAACCTTGTATGATGGTATAGGCCTAAAATCCCCTCTAGTAGTAGATGAACTGATATGTGGGGAATAGAGAGAGTGTTTGAATCAAGGGGGATGGCCAAGTCAAGATTTGCCTTGACTACAGAATGAGTTCAAGACAAGCCAGGGCATCTTAGTGAGACCCTGTCTCAAAAAAGGTAAAATTAAGGATGGAATATTTGATCAGTGATATGGTGCCTGTCTAGCATACATGAGACCTTAGGATCAATCTCTAGTGCTATAAAAATTTAACAATCAAGCAAGCAAATAAACAAATAAATAAATGAGCAGAATAGAGGCATATAAAATGTGTTCTTTTCACTTAATTGAGGCTGTATAGATATGCTTTCTGGACAAAGGGCAATTAAAAAACCGTAGCAATCAAGTTTTATTGGGTTAGTAATTCTTATTTTTGCTATGGCTTCTGTGATTCTTTTTCAACAGGCCCAAGCACCAATGAAATGGAACACCCATAGTTGATAAAGAATATGAGATTATGAAATGTGTTAGACCCAGTCATGGTGAATGTCTGAGTTAGGGTTTCTATTGCTGTGAAAACATACCATGACAATGCCAACTATTACAAGGGAAAAGATTTACTTCAGAGGTTTATTCATTGTCATCATGATAGCAAGCCTGCTAGCCTACAGACAGACATGGTGCTGGAGAAGGGCCTGAGAGTTATACATCTTGATCTGCAGGCAGCAGGATTAAGTGGCACAATAGGCCTAGCTTGAGTGTATGAAACCTCAATGCCTGTCCCCACAAGGACACACTTTTCCAACAATGCCATACCTACTCTAACAAGGCCACACTTCCTAATAGTTCCACTCCTTTTGGGCCAAGCATTTACATACATGAGTCTATAGGGTCCATTCCTGTTCAAGCCACTATATTCTACTCCCTGGCCCCATAGGCTTGTAGCCATAACAATTCAGAAATACATTCGGTCCAACTTCAAAAGTCCTCATAGTCTATTATAGTTTCAAAATTGTTCAAAAGTCCAAAATTCAAAGTTTTGTCTGAGACTTATGATAATCTCTTAACTCTAACCCATGTAAAATCAAAATGAAAAAGCAGATCACATAATCACATATTTCCAACATATAATTGCAGAGAATATACACTATCTTTGTAAGTGGGAGGTAAGGGAAAATAACAAGAAAATATTAAATGAAAAGAAGACTGAAAGTCAGGTGGGGAAACTCCAAACTCTGAATCTCCATGATGTCAAAGTATTCCAGCTCCTTTCAGCTTTGTTAACTGCAGGACACTTTCTCTTGTGCTGGTTCCATTTCCTGTTGGCAGCTCTCCTCAGCAAGTATTCCATGGCTGTGGAATCTCCAACATTTTGGGGGCTCCATGGAAATCCAGGTTTCACATTCACTGCTTCACATAGGTGGCCTATTTAGACCTTCATGCAGTGACACCCCTGACTCATGACTGCTATAAGCAGGTTTTGGTAGTTGCGGAGAGAGATTCCATAACCTACCTCTTCTATCTTTACTCTAAACCCAGAACTACTTTGCTGAAACTGCCAAGTTGTGCTGCTTGTTGGAGCAGGACCATTTTCACCAGCTTTCTGTTTTCAAAGGCTTCCTTCACTGCCTAAGCTTGGCTGTTTATAAACTTGCGGTAGTTGAGGGTGGCTTAAGTCTCAGAGATCTGCCTGCCTTATGCCTCCATAGTATTGAGAATAAAGTCATGCACCAGCAAATCCAACTCTAAACATTTCTTTAATGCCTTTTCACTAGTTAGATGCTTATCTGAGTGAGATCTTGCCCTGAGTTCATTACTCCCTTTATTCCATTTATTAGTATGATTTTTCTTTAATCTATTTGTCTACTTGAAAACAGGATCAAGTAGATAAAATCCATTCCACTTCCTGGTTCTTGTTTTCTCCTCAAATTGTATATTTTGTAGTTTCCCTTGCTCAACTTCCTCCTTTTCACTGGAAATCTGCATATGCCTGGCTGCTAATAAGCATGCAACACAGTCAGTACCAGGCTATCTGCAAATTTCCTCTGACAAAGCTGTTAATTCGTGACTCTTCAATTTATCCTCAGGCAGATTTTTTTGGACAAGGGTAGAAAGTACCCACATTCTTCAACAAAATATCATAAGGACAGACGTTAGACCACAGAGTAATATTTTTCTCATCTGAAACCTTTTGAACTAGGCCCCCAAAATTCAAATCACCACCAGCACCACTGTTTTCCATGCTTTTACTAGTAAGGCCCATTAAGCACTGCTTAAAGCAGTCCACTGCTTTCCTAACTCAGACTCACAATCTCCAGGTTCCTCTAAAGAAAAACATGATCAGGTGTACTATAGCCATACCCTAGTCCCTGGTACCAACTCCTGTCGTAGTTAGGGTTTCTATTACTGTGAAGAGACACCATGATCATAGCAACTATTATAAAATAAATAAATAAATAGGGTCTGGCTAACAGTTTCAGAGATTTAGTTCATTATCATCATGATGGGAATGATGGTGACAAGTAGGCAGACATGATGCTAGAGAAGGGGCTGAGAGTTCTACATCTTGATCTGCAGGCAGCAGGATTGAGTGCCATACTATGAATGAAGGCCTTAGCTTGAGCATAAGAGACCTCAAAATCACCCCCCCACAATGACACAGTTCCTCCCACAATGTCACACCTCCTAATAGTGCCACTCTCTGATGGGCTAAGCATTCAAACACATGAAGGTGGCCATTCCTATTCAAACCACCACAGTGGTTCACACCTGTGATCTAATTACTAGGAAGGCAGGAAGAAAAGGAATTCAGGAAGATCATTAGTCATCCTTAGATTTAAAGAGACATCAAGGCCAGCCTAAGACACAAGAGACTGCCTCATCAAAAGAGGTAGAGGGAAGGACAAATGAGAGAAAGGAGGAGACGAGGAAAGAAAGAGAGAGCAGAGGAGAGGAGAAGGAGAGAAGAAGAGAGGAAAGGAGAGGAGAGGAGAAGAGAGAGAGAACAGAGTTCTTGTGCTGACACCCTTAGATGGACTGCAGCATACTGGAGTAGATGACTTGCAATAGAAGAACACTTACGAAAACTTTGTTTTGCTTTTTTTCTTTTAATTGAAAATAATTTTTTTAGACATATACTGATTACAGTTTTCTCTCCCCAAACTCTTCTCAGTTACTTCCCCTTACCTCCTTCCCATCTGGGTTCAAACCCTTTCTGTGTCTCCTTAGAAAACAGACATGTAATAATAATAATAATAATAATAATAATAATAATAATAATAAAGTAAAACAAAACAAAACAAAAAACTGGAATAGGACAAAATAAACAAATAGAAAAAAAGCAAAATAATAATCACAAGAAACACACATAGATGGAGAGACAAACACATTGGCATACACTGGAATCACATAAAAGCACAAAACAGAACCCAGAATATATATGCAAAGGATCTATAAGATTAAGAAAAAAAATTACTGATACATTGTAAGACAAAGAACCTCCAAATATGCCATTAAGTTTGTTTTAGGTTTGCCATCTATTAACGGGCATGTGACCTGCCCTTAAGAACAGTTTGCTACCAATTCAATCATCTCCCACTGGAGATTCTTCGATGCTCATCTTCTACTTGGAGTAGAATAGGGGGTGCTGTCAGGAGCTGACATGTCTCGATATCAAAAAATCTTAAGTTAAGAAAACATCTTTGAATGTCATATTCTGCAGATCTCTTGAGGTTTATGAAGATGCCCTATCTATCTCTTATATTTAAATAAGCAAATATTGCTTGTCTCTTAGCAACTTGATTTCTGAGTAGCTTAGAAAATAACTGTGATAGACTGTCATAGTACTAACAAAATGACACGTTTTCATGACTATTAGTTTCCGTTTCTTAATTATCCTAAACAGTTTATGTTGGTTGGTAGCAAGAGGTCAAAACTTTACATTTTATTTTTAAGCATTACTAGGAACAATACCTTTAAGAAGTGTTACCCTTAATTTTGTATCAATATACAAAGATCAATACCAATGTGGCCAAATATAATCTTAATTTTGTATCAATATACAAAGATCAATACCGATGTAGCCCAATACAATCTTAATTTTAAATCAATATACAAGGGTCAATACCATTGTGACCAAATATAATCTTAATTTTGTATCAATATACAAAGATCAATACCAATGTAGCCCTATACAATCTTAATTTTGCATTAATATACAATGATCAATACCAATTTAGCCAAATATAATATTAATTTTGTATCAGTATACAAAGGTATAAGGCCATATTCAATAATCTGTGCTTTTTTCTTGATCTTTCCTATACTATGTCTATGTCCCATTTTTCTCAAGTCTGTTCACTCCTATATAGGAGAGAAAGAAGGATACAGAAAAGAAAAAGAGAGAAGTCCCTGGATCTAACCTCCAAAACCCATTTAACAAGACCATTTAACAGCTTGTAGTCTTTTCCCCTAAATAACAAAATTTTCTATTATCTATCAAATAACCAAAGTGGGGGGAACACCCTCCCCTCCTTCTGGGGATGGGATGTTGTTCTCTTAAAATGTCT
Organism: Lophiomys imhausi; assembly: GCA_907164525.1. Taxonomy (NCBI): domain Eukaryota; kingdom Metazoa; phylum Chordata; class Mammalia; order Rodentia; family Muridae; genus Lophiomys; species Lophiomys imhausi. The sequence goes on from CAJQZJ010033999.1 coordinate 265,203, forward strand.
TCCTGTTGATTTGGGACGTAGTAAACCTGTTTGGGGCCCAAATAAGAATGGAAAAATGGTTAAAATGTTAATAGAATCATTTGATGTTCAGTCCTTTTGTGCTCAGCTATTTAGATGTCCTAAGAAGATGATTGAATTGGTGGTAAGCCTTTCTCTTGGCAAGTAAAACCCCTTGCTTCAACTGTAGACAGACTTCTGTCCAAAAAGGACAAAATTTGGAAGCAGATAAGTCGACAGCCTAGCTCTGCCAAGACAGGGTAGGTAAGTCCTTCATAATTCCTGCTCTACAATCAATGTCTGTCAGAGAAATGGGGACAAACGGCTGAAGATTGATGCTGTAATGTATGGAGAGAAAATGAGAACTGTCCAGGCAGCCACTGGTATGTCATTTCCTAGTTTTGGAAGCTGCAGGCCCTGCACTTCCTATATAATCAGATATATTTATCCCTCTCAGGTCTCTGAGGTGGTTGAAGAATAGATAGCTAGAGTCTCATAGTTAAATTTTGAGTTGTTTAGGAATCAAGAGGGTGTTCTGGATCTAAGAAGATATTTTTAAAATTGTGAGACAAGTTAGTATGAAAGCTGAGTTAGATATAGAACTTTAAACTCATGGAGATGATTAGATAGTAGAAAGTTAAAGTCAGATGCCAAATACATATGGACTGGACATTGGGAATGTATGCTAAGCGATATAACTCTTATAATTGTGGCCTATTTATTTCTGTTGTTTTTTATTGTATTTATAGTTATAAGAAAAAGAACCATTTTTGGACTGAAAGGGAGAGCTGTTGGGGGGAAAAAGAAATACCTTAAAACAAAAAAAGAAGGGAAGAGGATGGGGGTTGAGGGGGAGGAGGGTGGAAGGGTGGGACTGGAAGGGGGAGTAGGGAGGGGATTGTGATTGAGATGTAACTTGAAGAAATAAAAAATAAATTATTAAAAAAAAAGAACAGTTTGCTTTCCCAGTGAGATTTTTTTGAAGAAAACTAATTTTTCATCCACAATAGCTAAATTTGGAGATACCCTTTAAGTTAAGGATGGGAGCTTATGTCCACATCTCCTTTCTGCTCTAGGACATTCATCCACTGCAGACTCATACAGCCCTTGTACCTGCTGCTACAGGCTCTGTGAGTTTGTGTGTGTGTGTGTGTGTGTGTGTGTGTGTGTGTGTGTGTGTGTGTGTTTGTGTGTTTGTCTGTCCTGCTGTTTAGAAGAACTTTTTTGTTGGTGTCTTCCATTCCCTTTGGCTCTTACAGTCTGTCTACCTCCTCTTTTGCAGAGTTCTTTGAACCCTGAGGGGAGGGATTTGATGGAGACATCCCATTTAAGACTGAGTGTTTCAAATTCTCTCATTTTTTGGCTGAGGGTCTTTGTATTTTCTACCATCTACTTCAGGAGGAATCTTGGTAGATGACTGTTTCCCCTGCTACTTAGCTATTTCATTTAGATAGCCTTCATAGTATGTTTTAGGAAGCCTTTTTTATTATATTTCCGTAGGACCCCTCAGCTGGCCCTTAGTTTTAGCTGATGCTCCTTACATTCCCCATCTTTACCCCCTTCCCCTCCTCTCCCTGTTTCATGTCCCCATTCAAGACCCCCCTCCACCATCTATCCATAACTATCTATGCCATTTCCCTTTCCTGGGGAGATCTAACATTCCCTCAGTTTCTTACTCTCTGTTTGATCTCTGTGGTTAGATGGACTGTAGACTACTTATTGAAAATTTAACAGCTAACATCCACTTCTAAGCAAATACATAACATATATGCTTGGGGTCTGGGCTACCTCACTCAAGATAATTTTTTTTCTAGCTCAATCAATTTACCTCCAAATTTCTTGATTTTATTTTTAATGACTGAGTAATATTCCATTGTGTAAATGTAGCACATTTTCTTTATCAACTATCAATGAATATCTAGTCTATTTGCAATTTCTCACTATTATGAGTAAAGTAATAAGGAACATGGTTTAGCAATGGAAACTTTTCTTCAAAAGTTAATGTCAATGAAGGCAAGAACACAAAATTCCTAACAATGCCTTTAAATTTTCCCTGTTAAACAAATAACCTCTTATTTCTATTCCAGGTTTATTTGCCTCACCTCCTTCCTACTGATGAGTTTTCAGAATGTTTATATAAATTTATTTAAGGTCACATTTTAAATTTCATTGAGTCTTCCTAAGATTAAGAACAGAATCAGTAGGTAAGTCTTGTTCTTATGAGGAGTTGAGCTTCTGTGTTATGATGATGCTTTTGGTTTAAAAAATTCAGGCAATATAAAGTGTGAATGTAAAATGTATTTGTGTGTGTGTGTGTGAGAGAGAGAGAGAGAGAGAGAGAGAGAGAGAGAGAGTCAGAGACAGAGACAGACAATGATGAAAATATACTTAAAAAGAGAGGGAGAGAGACAATACTCAGAATTCTTGAACTATTTTTAGTCATCTTCTTGATCAGCATTATCAGCAATGATTAATCCATGAATTTTCAAGTGTCAAAATTATTTCCCTATCTACTTTCCCCCTTTCTGCTTCAATAATTTATTTCCCCTTCAAGAACTCAGTGACTTCATTTAGGTCTCATATTGGAGGTCATGCAATATTTTTCTTTGACTTATTTCACTTCTCAAATTGTCTCTAGTATTTATTTGAGTTCCAAATTGTATGTAGTATTTTAGTTATAGAGGTGGAAGGAGGGGACAGAGAGAGGAAAGGCAGGGGAATAGGTCAAAGGTTATGGACTTGAAGTTACATAAGATGAATGAGTCTAGACATCCCATGTGGAGACTGAAGACTAGTGTGATAATTTATCCCATTCTTTAGAAAGAGTTATCACTACTCTACAGGTTAATACTAACTGACTGCATGCTGTTTAGATGTACACAGTATTTGCCTATTAGCTGAGAGGACTAAAGAATAAATAGGGCCACTTGAGATGTTGCCACTTTGAAAATTACTAGATGTTATTAAGTTGTGTGAATAGAAAGGAAGACAATGTTTCAACTAACACACTCACCATTTAGCCTTGGCTTTTTCTTTGCCAATAGAATTCAGAGAAAAGAGTAAAGGAAGTAATTTTTTAAAGCATGAGTCTTAGAGGAGTCACAATTTGATGAGTAATGTGAAGTTGCTTGGGTGCAGCATTACTTTCCTATGTAAGCCATCATCCTGTACACCTAGAACATAAAAGACACAAGGTAATTCATAAACTAAATAAATGGTAGTCATATACCACTTAATGTTTCACTCAGTGATGGAACACATGCTTGATAGTTGGTCCATAAAATCACAGTGGAGCTCAACACTCCTGTTGCCTTGTGCTATCATAGTTACCAGAACATTACAACAGGAGGAATTACTAACATTTATAGTGATTCTGATGTGAATAAACCTACCAAATTGTCAGGTATAGACAATAATGCAAATATACTTAAGATAATTAGCCATCTTTACTGATTAATATATTTACTAAAAACACAACCCAGAATCCTGTTTTAGGGAGATCTTATTTAAAATAATGTTGAGATTTTTTTTTTTAAAATAAGTGCTCTATAAAACAGATTCTGTGTTATGCCATCAGCAGCCTCACAACTCATCATGCCTGTATTTTCTGAAAGCAGAAAAAAAAGTTCAGATCAAATCCCTCACTTATATCTCATATTCCTATTCCCATAGTTATTTTCTATGGTCAACCTATAGTGATTAATTTTCATTTCAGTGCATATTTGGAAATGTCACCTTCTATAAGTGATATGATCATGTTATAAGCTGAAGACAGCATGCAAACACACACACACACACACACACACACACACACACACACACACACACCAAAGGATGTAGTGAATTGTCCTCTTCTGTCACAGCAAGGAGTCTGGAAATTACCTCCTTTTGTTAGGTAGTAGCAAGTTAAAAGGTCATCGAAGATGGATACCACCCTCTGTCTTATTAGCAACTAATGAAACAAGGAACTGAGCCGGGTTTGGTAGCATATACTTATATACCCAGTGTTTTAGAGATAAAGACAGGCACATATTGAGTTCAAGGCCAGTTTCAGCTTCATAGTTGCAGTTCAAGGTTATATGAGACTTTACCCAAATAACTAATAATCAACAACAACAACACAAAGGGAAATAAAATCAAAGGATTCCGTTACTAGTAAAATAATAGGTCAGAGCCTCAGGGTCTGGTCTTGACACATGTTATTATAAACTGCCTTGATGATCATTCTATTATTTTTTATATGACAGCCTCTTCCATAGAGCTAATCCCAATGGTCTTGTCAGCCACCTGGGCAGGAAAATGCCTCTGAGGTCAGAAGTATACCCTAGAAACTTTAGAAGGAGTGTAAAACTTCCCTAAAATGCAGGTTGACACATGATCTCTTTGGACATTTCCAACTTTTGCCTTCTGAAATAAACTACCTAATTTGTACATTGTGTTCTGTGTTTCTTATCTGAATAATTTCAGCGGAGATCCCAAGGAGAGACCATCAAAGGATGTCTGGACCAAGCCCTTAGTGATATTTTATGTTGCAGGGGTCATTGAGCAGCAGAAATATGTTGGCAGTTCATATAGACAATGGAGAAAATTTTAAAAATTGAAAGACATTGAACACCCCTCTTAGCATTAAGGTACTGATTCATATTTCATGTACAGTTTGTAATGCCTAGGACTACTATTTGAAGAACATAGCATCTGTTAAACTCCAAATTAGTTCACAAGTATTTGGTGAGAGAACTTTTGAAATTATAAACTACTTCCTACAGGGATATAAAGTAGTCTTTCATTGCACTCTAAGAAATCCACTAAAATCACTAGTGTATGGATTCCATGAGATAAGAGGGCCTTGGGACTTATGTAAGTGATATATAACTCTAAATATTATTACATATAATTTTGTTTCCATCATCCTTAAGGAAAGCACAGACCTTCTATGGCATTTGAAGAGTCTCATCAGGTAACAAATAGATGACCTTCCTGAAACTCTGGCTACATAAAAGAGAACACTTCCACTATCTATGACATTTAGTCCTCTTCTCAGCTGCAGCACCCATGAAATGCTGCCCTTGTGGTTTAGAACTAATTTTTGACCACATACTCTGAATATTCCATCCTGTAATAGTTTAATATTCTTTCACATATAATTTTCTCTGTAATGGAGAACTTGGGAGGGTACCATTTAGGTGCCAAAGAGTAGTCATTAAATTAAAAAAAAATGAATATGTCATAAAATGTTACTTTCATAAGTTAAACTTCTTTACATTTTTATGAAGTTTGTGAAAAAAACCACAATTTTCCCCAAAAGTGTAAAAGATCACAGTGAGTGATTTTTAGTTTTCATGAGCAGATTCTTCAAGTGTGAAGAACAAGTCAAAACCATGCTGGTTACCTAGTCTATCTTTGTGGTATCTATATTAGTTGGAAGAGGCTGTACTTCATTCACATGAACCATGTTCTAACTCTAATTCCTGTATCAACTTCTAGTAACATGTTGTGCCTACCTATTTATTTTGAGAGTAAAATGGACTAAAGAAGAATAGGGGAAAAGACATCAAAACCAAAGTGTAAAATTAATAAATTAAGTAATTAAGTATTTAAATTTTCTTTTTTTTCTTCAAAAAATTTGAGAATTGCAAATATAAATACTATATCTACAATATTTTCACTCCTATCTCTCACATTTTCATCTCCTCCTATGCCCCTCAGTACTTTTAAAATTCATTCACTTTTTCTTCTATATGTATTACACATACACACATACACACACAACGAATCCATTTAGCCATGTTATTATGTACATATTTTCTTTCTTTCAGTAGTCATTGAATACCTGTAGCTTTTAGGGTAGAATCTTATGAAATTTATCCCATCCTCACTGAGATGTCAAGTGGTCTTATCATTATAAATGTCTTGTTTAGGCAACCATAGTTTTAACATTTTATGGGTGGAGAATTTCTGTCCTATCTGGAATATACTACCTAGCAGCATCTGGCTAGGTAGTATGTCTCTCATGGCTTTTACAATCTTTCTGCCCCTTCTCTATAATGTTCCCTGTGGCGTAGGTGTGGGTTTGTGTTGTAGTTTTATCAGTTGGTACTGTGCATTCCATAGTTACTTTTTATTTGTGATTTGACTACAAAATTTTTATCATAAGATGGATATGTTAGGAGTCTCATTCTGGGACACCTTTGAAGCAAAAGTTGGGTTTTCTATTACAATAAGCTGTGGGTTAAATTATGGTACCTATGGGGTATGAATTAGAGAAAGAAAGAAAAAGGAAGGAAGAAGAAAGGAAAACTTAGCAGAGAGAATAATTTGATCATAATTCATTTTTTAGAATTAGGATAAAGGGGAAAATATAGGGCATGATTTTTACTTGTTAGTATGCATTTTAAAGATGCAAACAGAAAGAAACTCACTTTAGAAAATATAAAATTAAATAAAAACAACAATGAAAGCAGACATGTCTATGGCTTTATAATTTTTCAAACAGAAGTGCTAAAAGAGAAGTTTATTAGTCATTTCTTCTTGATAAAAATATTTTATATTAAGTGATTTCGACAAAATCTCTCTCTCTCTCTCTCTCTCTCGTCTTTCTCTTTTACTGAGACAGGGTTTGTGTGTAGCCTTGGCTGTCCTGGAACTTGTTCTTCTTCTGGCTTCAAACTTACAGAGATCTGCCTGTCTCCACCTCCTGGGTGCTACAAATAAATTATTTTCTTAACAGTTCTAAGTATCAGAAGACCAAGATCAAGATTCTGACTCATTTTCATATGAGACCTCAAATGATAGTGAAAGGATATGACTTTCACTTTTCTCTCTTTCAATCTTTATTTCATTAGTTCTTTCTTACTCATCTACAAAATGTATACATACTAATTCTTTGAACATTTCATACAATGTATTTGGATCATATTTACCCCAAACTATATCCCAATTCATTCCCTTCTCTATGAACACAGTTTTATGTCTTTTTAAAAGAAATCTTTCTTGGATTTAAGTTTTGTGTAAGGTGATAAACATGGGTCTATTTGTGTTCTTTTACATGTTTATATGCAGGTAGACCAGCAGCATTTGTTGAAGATGCTTTCCTTTTTCCATTGTATGGTTCTGGCTTCTTTGTCAAAACTTAAGTGATCATAGGTATGTGGGGTTTTTCCCAGTCTTCAGTTTGATTCGATTAATCACCTAGTCTGTTTCTATGTCAGTACCATGCTGTTTTGATTACAATTGTTCTGTAGTATTATTACCGTGCACAAACTTTAAGTTCAAGTGGATCAAAGACCTTAACATAAAGCCGGACACATTAAATCTAGTAGAAGGGAAAGTGGGAAAAAGCATCAAACTCATTGGCACAGGAGACAACTTCCTAAATAGAACACCAATAGCTCAGGCTCTAAGACCAACAATCAATAAATGGGACCTTATGAAACTGAAAAGCTTCGGTAAGGCAAAACACTGTCATTAGAACAAAATGGTATACTACAGATTGGGAAAAGACCTTTACTGACCCCATATCCAACAGAGGGTTAATATCAAAAATTTATAAAAAACTCAAGAAATTAAACACAAAGAAATCAAATAATCCAATCAGAAAATGGTGTACAGAGTTAAACAGAGAATTCACAAAAGAGGAATCTCTACTAGTCTAGAGACACTTGAAGAAAAGCTCATCCTTAATCATCAGAGAATTGCAACTCAAGAGGACTCTGAGATTCCATCTCACATCTGTCAGAAGGGCTAAGATCAAAAATTCAAATGACAGCACATGCTGGCTATGTTATAGAAAAAGGGGAACACTCCTCCATTGCTGCTGGTGGCAGTCAAACTTGTAAAACCACTATGGAAATCAGTCTGGCAAAATCTTAGAAAACAAGAGGAAGCTCCAGCTCTACCTCAAGAGCCAGCCATAACATTCCTGGGCATACATGCAAAAGACTCCTCACCAAACACAAGAATATCTCCTCAACTATGCTCATAGAAGCTTTATTTGTAATAGTTAGAAACTGGAAACAACTCATATACCCTCAACCGAAGAATGGATAAAGAAAAAAAAAAAAACCCTGTGGTACATTTACACAATAGAATACTATTTAGCTATCAGAAAAAAAGGAAATCATGCCATTTGCTCCCAAATGGATGGAACTAGAAAAGCTCATCCTAAGTGAGCTGACCCAGACCCAGAAAAATGCACATGGCATCTATTCACCTATAACTGGAATTTAGCCATTTAGTACAGGATAACTCTACCACAACCAACAGATTGAAAGGAACAGGAACATAGACTTTGATACCTCTTAGGAGGACACTTTGCCCTAGTGGAGCTGCCATGTAGGCCCCTAGTGCAAGAGGAAGCTCTTAGCTCTCATATGACTGATGAACTGAGGGAGGATGATATGTGGGGGTAACCCACTCCAAAGGAGTAGGATTGGTGGGAATGGGGGTAAAGGGTGGGAGAGTGGGACCAGGAGGGGTGGAAGGAGGGGTTTGTAATGGAGATGTAACTTGAAGTAATAAATGTAAGAGAGAGAGAGAGTGAGAGAGAGGAGAGAGAGAGAGAGATTCTTCAACTCAATTATTTGTGGTACCCAGATTTTCTTGGATGTGTGGCCTTCCACTGGAGAATGGTCAACTTGTCAGGGCCTGTAGTCTTAGAAAAGACTGTCTTTAATTCTCTCAGAACCTAACAGTGACCAATTCTTCTATGGCTTGTTGTGGGATTGTGTGCCCAGCAACTCTTTCCATGCTGAGATTTGTTTTCGCTTAGGCTTGCACAGTCTTGGACATGCTGTAACGATTGCTGTGATTTCATGTGTGCAGCTGTCCTCTTGTGTCCAGAAGAAAATATCTTTTTGCAATCCTCCACTGCCTTTGGCTTTAATAACAGCATCTATAGGTTTAGTAATCCCCCTTAAATTATCTACCTTAATATTTATCATCTCTCACAGATCTTTTCTCCAAATGTAGTAACACATAGAGTTAGGACTTAACATTGAATGTGAGATGTAAGGAGGGGAAACTTTAGCTGAAGACTAGGGCTTTTTGCTTTTTAGTAACTGGTTGTAAGAAAACAATGTTTTTCATGGCAACATTATGTTTAAATCAAATCTGTATTATATAATATTGTGCATGGGGTTATTGGTTTCCATAAATTCAAATATTATAAAGTTGGAGTGTTGCAAAGAACAAGAGCCTAAAATCTTTATTTATACATGCAACTGGTTAAACTGACTGCAAGAAAAGATTTTTCAGTAAATATCGTGTTTCATACATTGAAGAGGTTTTAATCAGAAATAACAATGATGCTTGAATGCATTAAACTCCCACTCTGCCATTTCCTGTACGAAAAAGGGAGGAGAGCAGAGGCAAAGTCATAGTGCAACCCTGTAATTAATTTGTGACTCTGTGAAAACAAAAATTTGTACCAGAGGTCTTTGACTAGTGTTTTACCTAGCTTCCCAAATGCCATGAGGCTTTTGCTGTACAATAGTTATTTTCTCTGAAGATGGTAATTTCTGCTAATCAAGAATTTCAACTACTAACCAAAGACATTGACCCAAGTGCTTTTTAAACCTCAACTCACCTATTGTATTTTATAAAATAAAAGTGACCACTCTGTTTTTAATCTTTTCATTAGAAGACTCTATATTTATATTATAAAGGAACATATTGATAATAATGACATAAATCTCACATTCTGGGCTTCATAAATTAATAAGATGCACTATTTCATATTATATTCATCTCTTGGAGAAATAAAATCAAGCTATGGCATATACATTTGAAACCAGAAACAAGATATGCATTGACACAGTTCATAGGGTTTTCTCTCTTCACCTGATTCCACAGAGGGCATGCAACACTTTGCATCATTGTGTTCATTATTTCTTAAAATACTGTAATTTCCTTCAGGTTGAATCAGTTTTTCATTTTCCAGGGGACAAAAAGTAAAGGAACTGTACTTTGTATTGAAAATCATTTCATATTAGTAACTTCAAATATTCCAGTTTTCTTACAAATTAGAAGTAAAGAAATAGGTGAAATCCATAATTAAATAAAATATTATAGAAGCCTGTGGAAATGGTGGTAAAGTCTAAACTCCCAAAATAGAGCCTGCCTCCATCTGTCTTTTTCTCTCTGATTAACCTGAAATGATGCCAGAGCAAATGTCAGTGGCCCTGCGTCAGATAAGTGATTGGTCAGGTTTATCCCAGCTTTGAAAACCAAGGGCATATTATCTCTTCCTCATTCCTTTTTTCTTTCTTTCTTCCTTTCTTTCTTTCTTTCTTTCTTTCTTTCTTTCTTTCTTCCTTCCTTCCTTCCTTCCTTCCTTCCTTCCTTCCTTCCTTCCTTCCTTCCTTTCTTTCTTTCTTTCTTTCTTTCTTTCTTTCTTTCTTACTTCAAGTTACATCTCTATCACAGTCCCCTCTCTCTACCCCTCCTGATCCTACCCACCCTTTCCCCCTTCTCCCACCTATCCTACTCCTCTGGAGTGAGTTGCCCCTACATATCAGCCTCCCTCAGTTTAACAGTTCTATTAGTGTTAAGAGCTTCCTCTTGCACTGGGGGCCCATATGGCAACTCCATTAGGGCAAAATGTCTCACTAACAGGTAACAAGGTCTACATTCCTGTTCCTTTTGGTGTGTTGGTTGTAAGATACTTGTCCTGTACTACATTGCTAAAATCCAATTATAAGTAAATAGTTGCCATGTGCATCTTTCTGAGTCTGGGTTAGCTCACTCAGGATGAACTTTTTTAGTTTGGCTGTAAGTTATTAGATTTCCTTGTTTCTGATGGCTGAGTAGTATTCCATTGTGTAAATGTACCACAGTTTTTTTTTTTTTTTTATCCATTCTTTGGCTGAGGGTCATCTGGGTTGTTTCCAGTTTCTAGCTATAAAAATAAGGCTGCTATGAACATAGGTGGGGCAGGTGCCTTATGGTTTGGTGAGGAATTGTTTGGATGTATACCCCAGAAGTGGTATGGCTGAGTCTTGAGGTAGAGGTATTTCAAGTTTTCTAAGATATCACCAGACTGATTTCCATAGTGGTTGTACAAATTTGCACTCCCACCAGCAATGGAGGAATGTTCTCCTTTCTCCACACCCTTGCCAGCATATTTGATATTTTGTTCTTAGCCATTCTGACAGGTGTGAGATAGAATCTCAGAGTCGTCTTGAGTTGCATTTCTCTGATGATTAATGATGTTGAGCATTTCTTCAAGTGTCTCTCGGCCATTAAAGATTCCTCCTTTGTGAATTCTCAGTTTAGCTCTGTTCCCCCCCCCCTTTTTTTGATTGGATTATTTGTTTTCTTGGTGTTTAATTTTTGAGTTATTTATAAATTATGGATATTAGCCTTCTGTCAGATGTGGGGTTGGTAAAGATCTTTTACTAATCTGTAGGTTGTCATTTTGTTCGCATGACAGTTTCCTTTGCCTTACAGTCATGTTGGTAACTTAAGGCTGGACATAGTGAAAGTATTTATACCATGATCATGTACAGTTGCTCTGTAAATCCAGATCTCATTGTATGTGCAATGATGGTGCATACACAATTTGACATTGGAGTTCATATTCTTGCACCTAACACAACCTGGGTATCAGGAAGAAAAATTTGAGAACTGTGTGGTATGATACATGCTTATAATTACAGTATATGGGAGGACTAAGAGTTCAAGACTTACCTCAGATCACGTACTTAATAAGTTTGAGGGCAGCCCTGCCTTCAAGATACTTTATCTCAAAAAACCTACTTATGTTGATGATGATAAAAAATGAAAGAGGTCAAGAGTCATTAATGTTTTTAAGTTTATCTATCAATCATATTATAATAAAGACCAAATCCATTAAAACCTTTTATTTGTTCTTTGAATACAATATCAGGATCCTTGTAATAATGTGGTTTCCCTAATAAAGCTATAGACTTTATTAGGGAAAAACAAATATGAAATGCAATGATGAAGAGCATTTAAATTATATTTGCTTTCATATGCAAGGATCTTTTAAAGAAAACACTGTGTCCTCTTTGAATCTACTCATCCATAACAAAAATAGTACCCAATACCTCTGTTAGGTTTCTTTTCTTTTTTTTTTTTTTTTGGTTTTTCGAGACAGGGTTTCTCCATATAACAGCTCTAGCTGTCCTGGACTCGCTTTGTAGACCAGGCTGGCCTTGAACTCACAGAGATCTGCCTGCCCCTGCCTCCCAAGTGCTGGGATTAAAGGCGTGCGCCACCACCGCCCGGCAGGTTTATTTTCTTTAAGAATTGGTACACATTGTTCCTATTTTCCCCTTGACACAGACTTATAAACTGTATGGTACTGTTTGCAATTAAACACAAATTAAAGAAATGCTTATAAGAAACCATTCATGATCTCAGATTCAGGATTTCTCTCACTTTGTCCTAAATTCTTCACACAAACCAATTATTATTTTCATACATTCTCTTAAGATTGATTATTCTGAATCTAAAAATCCTAGTCAATAAAAACTTTCCTGATAAACAACAGTATTCTAGAGCATAACAAATTTATAAAACAAGTTGTCCTTTCCCCAAGTCCTCAGGAAGAGTAATCTTGTTTTTCCTAAATTTCATGAAAAGTATTGGCATAGGTAAATGCAATACAATTAAATTTTGTATGTTGGGGTGAGCATGCATGCAAACTACTTTTGTTTTTTTCTATTCCCCAAGTAATTTGAATATTTTAGAGACAAATTTCAGAGCTCCAATATCTATATGGGCTGCATTGTAATCAAAATAGTTTATTCCATTTAAAGAAAAATATTGTATTTAATTCACAGAAGAATAATAGAATCTGGACATCTGCTGTCCTCATCATAGAGCAATTCCTGCTATGGTGCAGAATGGGAATTCTGAGAGAATGAAAGAAACACTTGCAAAAGAAGCTGGCATCCAGAAAATTTCTGAGCGTTCCTAAAAAAAAAAAGCCTTTCATTTAATAAAATATGTTCATAATATTAAAATATATTATTTATTAAAATGTGTCCATGTTATAAAGAATAATTATATAGTTTGAAAAACAGATCATTAATAATTTTGGAGGCCCCTTGTCCTTCCCTTCCCTTCTTACAACTGAGAAAATTGAGATCACTGATGACAGCAACGTTTGGTTACACTAGACTTCACTTTGTCTTAGCACCCTGCTCTCCTTGTCAAATTTGACAGCTGTCGTATTTATCATATACGCTTTATAAAATTCACAGATACATTGATTTTCCAAGTGTTCATTTAAATCAGATGACTTCTCCGGCCAAAAGAACATTGCCAAGTAACTATTGGTTTGCAAAATTATAGTGCAATCATAGAACCAAATTAGTGTGGCAATCAGGAAATATGTACTCAATCTTGGCTTCTGTACTCAAGGCCTCAGTCTGTTTACTAGGGAGTACAGAAAGTTACAGGAACCCAACTTAAACTGATCTCCAAAGATACAAAATATTCCTGTTAGTTCCTCAAATGGGAATGTACCTAGTTTAAAAAAAGCTCTGACATATCTTAACTGAGGTGGAATCTTACCCTCACAGAAAATCACCAGATCTTTCTTTTTCAAAACTTGGAAATCTTTCAGATTCCCTTTTCTTATGCTTGCTTTAAAAACTTTCCATGTAATGAGAACTTAAGTTTTCCAGGTCTCCCACCAAAGACTACCTCTATCACAGTTGAATTTCTATATGTTCTAGAATTTCTCTATAGCTTTCTGTACATAACAAGATGACCACAGGCATAATGAGAAAGAAATTATACTTATTTTGCACCTATCACATCAATTTGACCAAATTATAATATAACTGCATTCTACTTAATGAATTTTTATCTCCTTTTTTTTTTAATAGTGGGAATCTAAGGGAGTAGTTTTATGAATTTAAAGTGTCTGGTAGCATGAGGACTGTGAGAAATCACAATAAAACAAGCATTATTACATTAGAACACTGCCACATGATATCTAGACAAAGTTATTAAGAATGCTGCTAACTAGACATATTAGATATTTGAGCAGCATTAACTATATATATTATATACATATATACACACACAGACAAATATATACACATATACACACACACAGAGACATATATACATCTGCTACAGGAGAATTGCAGAACTTTTTCCCTGAAAGGAAGATTCTATATTTACACTCCCTTTAGACTTTTAGAAAAACAGTAAACTATGCTTGATAAATCAAATTATCATTTGCAGCAAAGTAATGAAGAAGGATGTTAATCAATTGTCCCTTTAAGAAACTCCATCCCTAGTATCCAAATACCTAAATATCTCATTTATCCAAATAGTCCCCTTAGCTGCCATTAATAAGATAAATGCTGCTGTTGCTACTATTGTTTTAATGAGTTATTTGAAAAGAAGTTGGAATGGAAGATGGATGTTCCTGACCCCTTGCATGAGCTTCTTAGCTGATTGTTCCCAGACTCTTGGAATATGTATTAACTCAAAATAATAATTAGAGATATTGTTATTGTGTCCAGTAATAACTTGGACACAATGCACAAACAGTACTACTTAGTTATTGACTGTGTTTGATGATGTGAGACTACAAAGACATATACTTCCCAATTTCTCTTCTGATTGAGCACTGACAAAAAACACTGCATGTTCCTTAGGGGCTAGAAGACTTAACTGCTATCTGTCAAATCAATCACCAAATGTGAGTGAGAGTCTCAGTTCAGGCAATACAAATGGCCTGGCTCTAGTGGATTCTAATGGCATAAGGTACCCTTTGCTACACCATTCAAATTCCTCTGACTTCTCTCCTTTCTCTTCTATTCTTTTTTTTTTAAATACTTTATTTTTTTTCTTTAAGTTACATCTCAGTAACAAACCCCTCCCTATTCCCTTTCCTATCTCTTCTATTCTTAAGCTGATTATCTCATTGCATTGAGGATTAGCTTGGATATATACGCTGTCAAGTTCTGATAACTCTAGAAACTTATATGCTAATGAAAATAGAGTTTGTATGCTTTTCTGGCAAAAAAAAGTACATAGAGCAACAGTCCAACATAGAAATGTAAAGCATAGTACTGGGAGTAAGACCCCTTGAATATTGTTTCCCACTCCATTCTGAAATAATGCGATTCTCTCGGCAAAGCACTGGACAATTTCCCTCTTTGCAGTATTTTCCTCCTCTATATAAATCGTGGTTTATCACAGTGCCCACAATATTTAGTAATAAGATATGCAAAGTTCTTTTTATCTTTGAGAAAGTCTAAATAGCCCATCTACAGTATAATTTTTGAGGGCTTTTAGCCTTGACATAGTGCATTAGGCAAATTTCTGTATTAAATTATTAATTTGTACATTGTTCAGTTTATGTAATTGTAAAGAAAAGGTTTCAAGCATGATTTCATACAATTGGTGGCAAAGATTAATATTTAGGCAGGTTTAATCTTTCATCCTTCTGAGATAATGTCCTTGGGAAATACCTTGTCAGTATGCATTATGCAGTTTTGCTTCTAGACTAAAGTAATGTCACAATGATATTACATCTTACTTTATCTTATGTGCTGTTTGCTGAGGATCTATAAAATTAGTAGTGTGTTGAAATACTCCATCTGTACCTCGGCAACTTGCTGTAATGTGAATTGTAAACACCTGCTTTCTTGCGTGCTGTACCTATTTTTAAAAGATCTCAAACACACATATACATACCCACCTATGTAAACAATCAAAGAAATATAAATCCCTAGGTGATGAACTTACGACAATCCATTTTAGCCAGTGTATTGAGCATTTAGGCTAGTTCTAAGATTTTCTCATATGTAACTAGAAGTATATTTGCTTTTAATCAAAATCACCAAGACAAGGTAGGTAAGTCCTTCATAATTCCTGCTCTACAATCAATGTCTGTCAGAGAAACAGAGACAAATGGCTGAAGATTGATGCTGTAATGTATGGAGAGAAAATGGGAACTGTCCAGGCAGCCACTGGTATGTCATTTCTTAGTTTTGGAAGCTGCCCTGCACTTCCTATGTAATCAGATATATTTATCCCTCTCAGGTCTCTGAGGTGGTTGAAGAATAGATAGCTAGAGTCTCATAGTTAAATTTTGAGTTGTTTAGGAATCAAGAGGGTGTTCTGGATCTAAGAAGATATTTTTTAAATTGTGAGGCAAGTTAGTATGAAAGCTGAGTTAGATATAGAACTTTAAACTCATGGAGATGGTTAGATAGTAGAATGTTAAATCAGGTGCCAAATACATATGGACTGGACATTGGGAATGTATGCTAAGCCATATAACTCTTATAATTGTGGCCTATTTATTTCTGTTGTTTTGTATTGTATTTATAGTTATAAGAAAAAGAACCATTTTTGGACTGAAAGGGAGAGCTGTTGGGGGGAAAAATACCTTAAACTAAAAAAAAAAAAAAGAAGGGGAGGGGGTGGGGGGGGGTTGAGGGGGAGGAGGGTGGAAGGGTGTGACTGGAGGGGGGAGTAGTGAGGGGAAGATGATTGAGATGTAACTTGAAGAAATAAAAAATAAATTATTAAAAAATGAGAAAAAAAGATCATGTCATATGACTAACAATGACTTGAAGAATCCATACCTGTGTATTTTTGTTACCTAAAGATAGCGATTTAGTTGTAATTGTGTCACAAGGGTGACTTTACAATTATGAAGAAAAAATTTCTTATCCAGTTACTTCTAGAAAATAAATTATATTTGAATAAAAATTAAACGAAAGAGACCAGTCTCTTCCTTTTGAATTTAGATTCTATTGGGAGACAGACCAAAAGCGTCAAATACATATTAGAAAAATAAATTAATTTAAAAATTATATGGAATGAAGTGGATTTGGTAATGGAGAAATGTAGTTTGCAAAGGTCACGTTTTCTACTTAAAACCATTCAGTAAGGCATTGTAACAAAAAAACTGAGGAAAATCGCTCAAGTCTATGGAATAAGAATCTAGTTATGCCTGGGCATAAAATGAAAATCATCTTAGCTATAAATTAATGAAATATAAATAGATATGGTGTAATATGATTTTGAACGTTTGCATTTTTATAGATATGTGTTTATGTGTATGAGTGGGATACAACAGGAAGTAAATGAGAACCAGGAGTGGGAACTTGTGGATGAGTGGGATACAGAAGGAAGGAAATGAGAACCAGGAGTGGGAACTTGTGGATGAGTGGGATACAGAAGGAAGGAAATGAGAACCAGGAGTGGGAACTTAATGTGTAGCTAGGACAACACAAGTATGATTAGACAAATGATGATGCCACAGTCTCGAGTTAAAATAAAAACAAACATACATTTTTTTCAAGATGTATTTCACATATACTAATCCCTCTTTAAGTCTGGAGTGCAGGAAATGGAGGGTTCCTTTAGAGATGGCTACTTTAGATGGCTACATTTAAAAGTGGCTACTGAATTCTCCCTTTGGAAGAGGGCATAGATGACTTGTTACCTTCTCTACTGTCATCACTTCTTCTTACAGTGGTTTTTGTTTGTTTTATATGGAAGGGAGTTGAGGGAGTGTTAATAATCCATTTAAAGTCATCAAACACCTTAGAAAAAAGAAATTAAAGTAATCTTTAATTGTGATTAACATTTTGTTACTAAAAGTCTATGTACCAGAAACATAACAATTTTTAGAACATGAATTCTGGTCATATTTTATTTACTTTATACATGAGTCCTATTCTTTGTAAAGCTGAATCTCCTACTGCTATGTAACACATGATATGTAGATGCTCATGCAGGGTTGGCTTGCTTCCTGTGGATAGATTTATTTTGACATGTAATCCCCAAAATATGGTCAATGATGTAACAAAACAGTTTCAATGTGGTCAGAATAGCAACATATTTTATGTGGCTATTATTTCATGTAAACCTGAATATATTTCTTTTGAAACAATTTAAGACTACGTTAAATGTGTTGTAACCATGTCACACCAGAGACTAAAGTAAAAACAGATGTCTCCTCCAGTGAAAGTGTTGCCAAGATGTTCCTCTCGTTGCAGGTGTTTGTAGCAGACAGGATGATTTAGGATTATTGCTGATTTTTAACAGGAATGAAGAGGTTACCAATTACTTTCACTCTTGATTTTCTGGTTGTTTTTCTCGTCAATGGCTCCCAGATTTATGACACCTGTCATCTGTGCATTTCATCGGTTTTCATCACAGTCATTAATGAAACCTTAATAAAGACAAAGAAAGTCAAAATTAGAAACATAATTTAATTTAATAGAGTCCTCCTATTGGTTTAGTGCTATGCTGTTAACAAGTAAGTTGAATTCAGTACTGTTCAAACTGTGAATAAAAATAATATTTCACCAGCTCAACCTATTAAAGTCTTTTGGGGGGGGGAAACATGCATTGTTTATGTTCTCCCCTGATAAATGAGCCTCCTTTTAAATATATATATATAGAAATTTTACTAAACTTTTGAAAAATTGTGTCTAAAATGTACAGTCCGGCCTCCCAGACATGTAAGAGCTCCATCAGTGTATTAAAATGTATAGTCATTTTTAAAGAACCTGCTTTTTTCCTTATTTAACACATCCAAGTGTTTAAATGGTAAAGCATGACAATTGAAAGTCTTCCCACTTTCAGTGGATCATAAATTGTTATAATCACATGAACATTGGTTGTGCTGATACAGTTTGGTACATCGTCGAACAAGGCTGAGTCCTTCCCATCAACAGAAGCTAATGGTGTTACTGGAGAAAATAGTGGGAAATGTGATCATAAGAAATTTTATAACATTTTATGTTAAATTAAATAAAAATATACTTCATGACTATATTAGACTACAGAAAAATAAATACAACTTTGATTTGAAAGCCAGAGAGAAAGTTAAACATTTAGTAAGCATCCACTATTTTTTGAGAATTTTTATGGAAACTGTCCTGTGGAGATGCACATTATTTTCAGATAAAATAAAGAAAACCAATTATGGTGCTGCCTGCATGCCATCCCAGCATTGGGGACACAAAAAGAAGAAAATTACCTCCAGGGACTACATAGTGAGATTTTATTTTAAATAATTTAAAAAGCAGTAACTGAATTTTACTAAATAATTTTCAAGAGGGAGTATAGATACTGCTACTGTAGTTGAACAAAACAAAAAAAAAATGGGATAGCAAGAACTTTCAACCTCTTAGTTTAACAAACTAGGATGAGACAAGTAATTTTTAAACTTATTAGTTATTTTAACATTCAATTTAGTACAAAGGCAACATTAAACATATACATGGAAACATGGTTTTGGAACATGGAAAATAGGGGAGAGCTGCACAAAGGTTAAACATTTGCATATAATATAAACAAGTACTGCTTAGTAAACAGAATTCTACAACACTACTGAACAAATTAATTGTCAAAAGGCAAAGATTACATGGCCCCAAAGAAAGAGTTAAAATAAAGTATGTGTTATCCTAGCATATGTATGAGTAAACAACACAAATTCAAAAATGCTATCTGAATTTTGCTGTAGATGATGGCTGTACTTCAGGGAATATAATTAGGTTAACAAGCAGTAACAGGAGCAGTGTTCTGCTGTGTTATAGAATAAATATCTCTTCTCTAAGAATTTTTTATTAAAGTCAAAATGTCATTGTATGAGTTAGTATAACAATGACTGTATTCTGAAAACACAGTTCCAATCATGAAAATTTTACTATCATACATGTTTCCTGCTGAAGTTGTCAATTGCAAATGATCAATTTTTGGTTATTCTGGTACAAATCTTTCTTTGATTATCTCCCTGGTAAGAGAAATATACAAAACTAGACTATTTGAAGGGGCATTAGTTTCTTGTAAGAATGGTAGAAGCAGAATCTATCCAATTTAGTGTTGTTTCTTTTAAAATATGCATCATTTTATAAAGCTCTTTTCAGTGTAACAAAAAATTAAACATAAGCGGTAATAAAACAGCCATTGAGACGCTTATAAACAATATTTTTGCATTTGTGCTAGGAAACTATTCTAAGAATATTTAGAGAACTTATACAAATATTAACATGAATACCACTAGCCCATTGAAAGCAGACCAGGGCTGTGTACAGGCATTTGTCAAAGCAGGAGACAAGAATGTATTTAGATGCTAAGAATCATAACTGAGCACATAACAAAAAGTTAAGTACCCTCTAAAATCCTGTTGATATTCCTTTGATCAGATAAAAAATCTGACAATAATTTTAGAGTGGAAATGATGTATAACCACATACTAGTTCATGTGTTGTTTCTAGACAAGTGTATTTATTTTTAGTATTTTTATTTATTTATTATGCATGCCTGCAGGCCACAAGAAGTCACCAGATATCAATATAGCTAGTTAGGAGCCATCATGTGGTTGCTGGGAATTGAAATCAGGACCTCTGGAAGAGCATTCAGTGTTCATAAACTCTGAGACATCTCTCTAGCCCAACAAGTGTAATTTTTCAAACATTTTGAAAGGGAATTGAAACTGACCCCACAATTCTACCTGTGTATGTACTGCAGAATTAAGTCATTAAAGAAAAGTAACACTTATCACAGGAGAAATGATGGATCAAACATCTCACAAGGCATGAGTTAAGGAAACAAAACATAAAAGAATACACACACAATTAAGTTTAAGAATAAATGGAAAATCCAAACCTTTTCTCTAAAATTCATCAAAGACATAAAGCAAATTATCTTTTCAAATACATGCAAACAGAAAAAGTGCAAAAAAATGAATAATGAACATAATAGTCAAAAATTGTTGGAGAAAGAGATGTTTATCATAAACTAGAAGTATACATATTTAGTTATAA
Organism: Lophiomys imhausi; assembly: GCA_907164525.1. NCBI lineage: Eukaryota > Metazoa > Chordata > Mammalia > Rodentia > Muridae > Lophiomys > Lophiomys imhausi. Next base: position 285,980 of record CAJQZJ010033999.1, read on the forward strand.
ATTATTCTCTAGTTTCCATGTTTTCTTATGGATAATATACTTATTACATCCTTAGGAAATATTTAAGTAATAGATAACCTAAAAATAATCCATTCATAGAACAATATTAAGTTATATAATCATTAATAAATATTTCTAATAAATAATATTAATAACACTCTAAGAATATATTGACCTATATATGTATAACACTATATTAATGAAAATATATGAATTTTATATAAAGTACAAATTTGTATGAGTTTTCCATATGATTTATATACCTTTCAGAGAAAGAAGAGTACTGTGTAATTATTTTGCAGGTGTGTGTGTGTGTATGTGTGTGTGTGTTTGTGTGTTTGTTTGTGTGTGTTTGTGTGTGTGTTTGTGTGTGGTGTGTGTATTTGTGTTTGTGTGTGTGTTGTGTGTATTTGTGTGGTGTGTGTGTGTGGTGTGTGTGTGTGTTTGTGTGGTGTGTGTGTGTGTTTGTGTGTGGTGTGTGGGTGTTTGTGTCTGTGTGTGGTGTGTGTTTGTGTGGTGTGTGTTTGTGTGGTGTGTGTGTTTGTGTGTGTGATTGTGTGTGGTGTGTGTGTGTGTTTGTGTTTGTGTGTGTGTGTTTGTTTGTGTGTGTGTGGTGTGTGTGTTTGTGTGTGTTTGTGTGTTTGTTTGTGTGTGTGTCTGTGTGTTTGTGTGTGTCTGTGTGTTTGTGTGTGTGGTGTGTGTGTGTGTTTGTTTGTGTGTGTGTTTGTGTGTGTGTTTGTGGGGTGTGTGTGGTGTGTGTGTGAGTGTGTGTGTGTGGTGGTGTGTGTGTGTGTTTGTGGCGTGTGTGTGTGTAAATGTGTGTGTTTGTGTGTG
>CAJQZJ010033999.1:366813-427682 GCA_907164525.1 Lophiomys imhausi
TAACCCAGACTCAGAAGGATGCACATGGCATCTATTCACTTATAGTAGGATTTTAGCTATTTAGTAGAAGGTATCGATACTACAACTAACACACCAAAGGGAACTTGGACATAGATTTCTTATTTTTAATTTTTATTTTTTATATATTAGTTATATTTTTTTCTATTTTTTAGTCTTTTTTATCTATTGTCTGCTTATTGGTTTGTTTGTTTAGTAGTTCTCTCTCCCGGGCAACGAGACACTTTTCACTGATGGTACTGCTTCGTAGACCCCCAATGAATGAGGGGGCTCTTGGCCCTCATACGACCTCTCAACTGAGATGAGGGACTGTTATATAAGGACACCCCACCCCAGAGAAATGGGATGGAAGGGTTAGGAGGTAAAGAAAAAAAATGAAATGTGATGTTTTGGCCTTTTACTACTAATTGTCATAAACTGTTTAGGATAATTAAGAAATGCAAACTAATGGTTATGCAAGCCGGTCATTCTGTTAGGTACTATGACAGCCTATTATAGTTACTTGCTAAGCTAATCTGAAATAAACCTGCTAAGAGACAAGCAACATCTGCTTACCCTAATATAAGAGATAGATAGGGCCTCTTCAAAAACCTCAAGAGATCTGCAGATTATGGCATTCAAAGATGTTTTCGTAACTTTAGATTTTTTTATATCGAGACATATCAACTCCTGACAGCACCCCCATTCTCCTCCAAGTAGAAGATGAGCATTGAAGAATCTCCAGTGGGAGATGATTGAATTAGTCGCAAGCCTATCTCTTGGTAGGAAAAGCCCCTTGCTACAACTGTAGACAGAATGCTGTCTAAAAACGACAAAACATGGAAGCAGGTAAGTCGACAGCCTAGCTCTGCCAAGACAGGGTAGGTAAGTCCTTCATAACCCCTGCTCTACAATTAATGTCTGTCAGAGAAACGGGGCTAAATGACTGAAGATCGATGCTGTAATGTATGGAGAGAAAATGGGAACTGTCCAGGCAGCCACTGGTATGTCATTTCTTAGTATGGGAAGCTGTAGGCCCTGTACTTCCTTCCTATAAAATCAAATATATTTATCCCTCTCAGGTCTCTGAGGAGGTTGAAGAACAGATATCTAGAGTCTCATAATTAAATTTTGAGTTGTTTAGGAGTCAAGAGAGTGTTATAGATCTAAGAAGATACTTTTAAAATTGTGTTGCAAGTTAGTATGAATGTTGAGTCAGATATAGAACTTTAAATTCATGGAGATGGTTAGATAGTAGAATGTTAAAGTCAGGTACCAAATACATATGGACTGGACATTGGGAATGTACGCTAAGCCATATAACCCTCATAACTGTGGCCTATTTACCTCTGTTGTTTTGTATTGTATTTATTATTATAAGAGAAAGAGCCATTTGTTGGACTGAAAGGGAAAACTGTAGGGGGAAACAAGATATACCTTAAACTTAAAAGAAAAAAAAAAGGGAAGAGGATGGGGGGTTGAGGGTGGGAGGGTGGGACTGGAGGGGGAATAGGGAGGGGACTGCGATTGAGATGCAACTTGAAGAAATAAAAAATAAAGGAAAAAAATAAAAATAAAATAAAAATTAAAAAAAACAAGTTCCAGGACAACCAGGCTACACAGAGAAACCCTGTCTCAAAAAAACAAAAAAAACAAAAAAAACAAAAAACAAAAACAAAAACAAAAAAGAAGAAAGGAAAAAAAAAAAGAAAAAAGAAGCCCTGTCTTGAAAAATGGGGGGAGAAACCAGCTACCCTGTTCCACAGCTAGATATATCCATGGGACCAGTTTTTGTTCCCTTGTTCAGAGTAGAAGTTGTGGAAGTCCCTAGTCTGAATTTCTAAAGGAGTAGCTATAACTCCTTATACAATCTCTGTGCTTCTTCCAGGATTCTTAATAACAGGAATAAACAGGGCTGTTGTGGTAAAGGCAGAACTAAAGCTTTTTACCATCACCATGGAAACCTAATGCTATGAACCTTAGGCATGGCTTTGGAAGAAGTGGTCAGAGTCAAGAGTGAAAGGAGGGGAAGTTCCATCTAGTAGAAGATGGAAAAACACTTCATGGAAAAAATTACCATTGCAACAAGAAACGCAGGTTAAATTGTAAAAATGATTGACACCAGTGTGTGGTTTTTCTTACAAGAATTTCAGTAATAGCCGTTTCATGGTTACAATAATAGATCTACAAAACCAAATCATCATCAAGCAGGCCCCAGGTGTGACTATCTCTAGGTTTTGCAGATCTGTATCACATATGACTTAAGACTCCACTGCATAATTATTATATTTATTTACATATCCATGCATGCATATGTGTGGGCCCACCCTCGCACATTTATATCATCTTTCAAAGATGGCAGTTGTATCAGACTAGTGAATAGATGACTTCAAGACCAGGAGTAGCTATAACAAATTATATGATCAGATTATATCATCTTTTCCAATGAAAGCCCACACTTGTTTGATACCAGTTCTTAGAGCCCTGGGCCCCTGTAAATTACATATCCATACTTTCTTTGCAACTCTCCAAATTGAAGCCTATTATCCTGTATTTCCAAACTTGGCCCTCCTTTTTTTATAGACTGCTGGTTCTTGTTCAAAATTAACATTACTCTTATTTAATGATATCATCTTTCTCTTCATTTTCTCTTGCATACTTGTTTCTTGGCACCCTCTCTCCATCCATTTCCTTCCTTCCTTTCTTTCTTTTAGTTATTTTAAAGAAATGGTCAAAAAAAAGAGAAATGATCTTACTGGCTGGCCATGAGTTCATGTCAACCAGTGTGGTCTTGAATTCATCAGAGATCCATCAGCCTCTGACTCCCAAGAGGTAGGATTAAAGTAGTATACCACCATACTTCCTTTTAATTTTGTACAGATGTAATTACTTTGTTTTATGTGTATGGATACTTTGCCTGCATGTACATATGTGCACAAAATGCATACCTAGTACCCATGGAAGTCCAAAGAGGGTGTTGGATGCTCTGGAATTGGAGTTCTATGAGCAATCATGTGGGTACTGGGCACTGGACAGAGCAGCCAGTGCTCTTTACTGCTGTGCCATTTCTTCACTCTCCATCCAACATCTTTTGCACATTATCATTATACTTTAAGGTACAGTCTCTCAGCACCTTGGCAGCACACACCACTTTCTACCACCCTGTGGGTCTAACTTTTTAAAGAAGGGTTTGTTTTAGCTTTGTTTTTCAACTCAAATTGATATCTTGCTTCATCTCAAACCATCTTCCCCTCTTTCCCACACCTTTCCTTATTCTTATTTGGTAAACCGAGCAGCCCAGATAGACTTTGTGTTGAAGGACAAAATTAGCAGAAGAAGAGACTGGAGGGATAAGGACCTAGCAGAGCAGCAGATTCCATCAGGTGCCCATGGTCACAATGACATTCTCACATGCCTTGGAGAAGAGAAGCACAGAAGGTCTTAGGCAAAGTGGGAAAGATATAATAAGTGGTATCTGTGCTTAGTCAACAGAAGTTCAGTGAACTCTGTGAGCAGATGAGTCACAAAAGATGAAATGATGGGCAATAATAGTGTGAAAAGATACTTGGCCTTACAGAAATCAGGAAAGTTCTTGCCCATATCCAAAAGGATGGACTGATGTATGATGCTGATGGTGTGAGGGAACACTCTCAGACAATGCTAGAAATTAAGCAAGCTGATAATGTTTTCTGCAGCAGTCTAGAAACATACATCTACACTTTAAACATCTACAGCCTTTGATCTCAAAACTCAAACATTTGGGATTTAACACAAGAAAATAATTTAATGAGAAAACAAGTGTGGATTTGAAATCTAATAACTTTTGCCTTGTTTGCAACCTAAGAGCAAAGTGGAACTATGGGGGAGGAAAAGAAGGTTTGTGTATGTTGGGGGAAATTCTCCATCAATACATAATCAACTATGGTACATCCATATCATGCATGCATTAAAACAGAATGCATGTGAAATAGAAACAATGGCTAATTGGACAGGACACCAAAGAGCAAGTGAAGTCTGATCCTGTTTACCTAAAGTGATGTCTAAAGACAAGTGCAAAGAGAAAGTCATATAAGTTCCCTTAGGCACACTCCTCTGGTACATTTAGTCTCTAGGCATTTCTCATTCATCACACCTTTAATATTTTCTAGAAATTTGTAACATAATAAAAAGTATACATAATTTAGAAAACCTCTTATACTTTTCTGTAAGAACAAACTAATATAGAAACAATGTATGGTGGTTTGAATGAGATGTTCCTCATATTCTCAGGCATTTGGATACTTGGTCCTCAGCTGGTGGGCCCTGTTTGGGCAAAACAGAAAGTGTAGCCTTGCTGGAAGAAGTATTTCACTGAGGACAGGTTTTGAAAGTTTAAGGGCCTATGCCTTTTCAGCTTTCTCTGTTTCCTGCTTGTGGTTTAAGATGTGGGCCATCAGCACTCAGCTTACTGTTCCAGTTGCCATGCCTGCTTGTTGCCACACTTCTCCAACCACCATGGTGATAGGCTCTTCATATTTCTCTGGAATTGTACACCTTTCTATAAGTTGCCTTGATCATGGTGCTATATCACAGCAATAGAAACACAATGATAACACCTGCTTCTTATACTATAGAAACATTCTAGTCTTCATGAGATAAATTTAAACTGCATGTTAAAAAATCATTTCTGTAATCCTTTTGTGGAAGCTGGATATGGTGGTGGCTTACACCTGTGATTCCAGTACATCAGAGACTCATACAGGACGATTACCTCACAAGTTCAAGACCAGCCTGGGACTACATAGTGATTCTGAGGTCAGCCTGGGCTAAATAATGAGACCCTGTATCAAAACAAAAAAAAATTCAGTTGTGTAAACCTATTCTGAAAAGACAGTGAAATTAGCCTATGAATGCAGATCTCTCTGCCTATCTAATTTTTAAATTTTATTTATGTGTTTGTTTGTTTTATCATTTTATGTATACATGTGCTTTGCCTGCATGTAGGTTTGTGAACCACATATACTCAATGTCCACAGAGTCCAGAAGAGGGTTTTGGATCCCCTGAAACCAGAGTTGTAGACAGTTATGACCACCCATGTGGGTGCTGGGAACTGAACCTAGGTCCCTTTGGAATAGCAGCCCGTGCTCTTTACAATTGAGTAATCTCTCCCAGTCCTCCCACAGTTATTTTTTAATACAACTATTAAATTTATCTCAACATATTACAAGAGTTTTCTCCAAGACATTTATCAAACCAAAATACTTTTTGAAGATGTTAAATTCAGGATCTCCCTAAAGCAGCCTTGAAATAGAACTTGAGAGTGCATCTTATCTGGCTGTGGGCAAAATTAGACAGAGCAGGAGGAAAGAAAATATAAGATCTATTAACAAATGGGTACTATAACAGACTAAATCAGAGTCTGAACACTCTGGAAGCCTTCTGAAGAACTTTCTAGAAAAAAATCACAGAACCATCCACTGGCATCAGAGCAGTCATGGGGCTTTATCACTCAAGAACAAAGTATCAGAGCTGCCCCTGGAACTTGGAAATATTAGCCTTGAGTGCATATTAAGGTGTCTGGGCCAAACAGGGTGACATTTGAAGTACACTTATCAACTAACCAAGGTCTTACAATCCCATGGAGTTCATATTGGCCTCACTTTAAAGATAAAGAATCTGGGGCAAAGGTTAGCTCACTCTCTGAAAAACAAACAGGCAAAAGCAGGTATGCTGAGCTCCAAATACACTGAGAGCTGCACATACATTTCCATTCTGAGTGTTTACAAGCAAAGATACTGACCGCTATCCACATTATTTTAATCTTCTTGCAATCACAGTAGAGTCTTCTAGCTCCTAATCCTATAACCATGTGAAATTTTCATAAACATCATCACCCATGGCTACTCTTACCCTAAAGACCAGTCACTATGAAATTACGCCAAGATCTGGAACAAAGTATGGGAGGAAATTTAAGAGAAATTTTTATGTGATGAACTCATTGCAGAGAATCAGTTTTATAGAGAGTTCCAGATTTGAGTATATTAAAAATAATCTATAACTTCACTATGAGGAGAGTGCTTTATTAGAACAAGTGGAACACCCTGAGCTCTGCCAGGATACTGAGGTCATGCTGATGTGAGAGCCAATGAGACCCTTTGCTTTAGTAGAAAAGGTAATAATGTACACATCACTAGCAGCCAAGTCCATGTTAATTTAAACTACATACAGATTGAGAAAACATTTCAGGAAATCATATTGATAGTTCTCCTACATTCATCAGTGGAAAGGCGCTTGCAGCTCCCTGAATGACATCTGAGACAGTGCTGTCTCTGCTGTCACCTGTGCTGAAGCAAAGGCATGTCTCTTACATTTTGTTGTTTAGCTTTCCTAGGAGGACATACCCTACCTGACAGGAAACAAGGGAAAAGGCAGTCCTCTCTGACGCCCCCAGTTCCAGTGCAGCTAGCTATACAGCTGCTGGCTCAAAAATAATTCCCAGAAAGCCCAGAAAAGCCCACTCACAAAGCTTGTAGCCCTATACCCTCTACCTACCACACAAACAACAGTCAGATTTGAAGTCTTCTGAACCAACCCCTAAGAATACAGGATAAACTGCCATAGAAAGTTCTGGCTAGGTGCTGATCACTGACCTCTGACCCTGAAGAACCACACAATGTCTCTGGATAATGCCAGTGATCTTATTTACAAATTACAAAAAAAAATGTACATGATACAGAGGACAAGACTGTAGCCAAGCCCATGGTGGGCTAGAGTTGAAGCATTTTTATTCTCTTAGTGAAGAAGAACTTCATAATTCTTGATCCTCAGTAGTGTGGGCAAGTCTCCAGACCCATATGCTATGTATCTGTCTGGGATTTTTCCTGCCCAAGAATACCACAGCAACATAAAGATTTGCATGGCAAGGAAAACTGCCAGGTTTGTCTGCTCTTTTCCCTGACACACAGAAGCCTTTGAAGCAGAGACATATACTGGCTCCAACAGGAAAGGGAAGGTAAGGGCTTAGGGGGCAAGAGGACACTTCACCTGGCATGCTGGGCTGGAAGACTTTATTCAGATCCAAGGAGGAGGCTCTGGAATGAGTTTTCTGTGGCCGTGGTGGTGGGGTGGGAGGGTTCTCACCCTTTTTCATGGCCTCTTCTATGGAGGTGCTAGAGTAAGATCTGTAGCAAAATAAGGGAAGGTCAGGGGGAAAAGAGCAGAGCTTTATTCAACTCCCTGAAGCTGGGTTCGAACAGAGAACGCCCCACAGTCAAAATAACTATAGACAAGAAACAAGCTGCCAAAAAGCAGCTATAACTGCCCCTTAAATGCCATTGTGTACAATAATTGTCCAAACCCAGCCATGATTGGGATCTTTTGCCCTTATTATGTCATAGGCCTAAATTTACACTCTTTCCAAAGATGTTTTGTATAAATTCAAATCAGTTTCTGTTATAGTTGTTAATAAGAATAGTGTGTAAGCCTTCCAGCTTACATACTTCAGTGTTTTGGGCGAGAGAGCTTAACAGTATTAACTGACTAAAAACTGGTTTACTCAAAATGTGATGGCAGGCACATATGGAATTGGGACAGCCACCCTATGACAAAGACCTCAAACACAAGGGTTATGCCACAAATGATGCTTAGGAAAGGGAAACACATTCAAACAGTGTTGGGGAAGGTCTGATAGGCTGATTCAATGCTGAGATCTGGTTACCACCCCTTCTGAGGCATTCTCTTGATTGGTTAATAAAAGTCACTGATGGCCAATTAGCTGGGCAGAAAGAGTATAGGAAGGTGGGACTTCCTGAGATTAGAACAAGAAGCCTGTGTTTTTACACAGAGGATTAATTCATTCCAGCCAGGAGCAGGAAGAAAGAGGACACACACCATGGGTTAGAAAAAAAGAACATCATTCCACATGGCCTGGAACATGGGCGTAGCATGGAGAATAGCAATCCAAGAGGATGTATGTATATATGGGGTCATATTTGGGTAACAGAATTATGAGCTAGCTTAGATGGAGTAGGATTGCATAACTCAGGTCAAGGCTTGTTAAAATCCATGTGGTGTGTGTGTGCTCATTTATAATGGTTGGTTCAGGTTTAACAACCGCCCAATCAATTAACAATAATATAAATAAAATACTGTTAAACAATTAATTTTTTTTACAAATCAGCTTTGGGAGGTTAGCCAGCCTTGCCCTGAGAAAAAAAGACTTTTATGGAAATTTTCTAAGCAAAGGCTTAATTTTAACCATGTTTAAAGTGTAGAAAGGCACAGTTAACTCGGTGACTTCTGATACTATAATAATATTTAAAGAAATTGGAAGAAAAGCTAGAATGTTACAGACTCTAATCTGTTTCTGATTTAGTTTTTAAGATGTTGTTTCAGTGTTCATGAAGCAGAGAAGAAATCTTCCTGCAGTAGCAGCTAGGACATTTATTGGCACCTACTTATTTCCTATGTTAATTAAACTCCATACTTTTTGGCTTATTGATAAGGACAGGTTCCCAATATGAGGATCAGGAAAAACATGGAGAAAATGGATGCATCCAGCTCTTCTATTCAACTTCTCAGCTGACTTCATGCCAAAGTGGGAAATGACCTCTGAATCAGAGATACATCTGAGAAAAAAATTACCTTCAGGAAACTGGCTTCTATAATTAGCTATTACAACAGTTCTTCCTAAATTACAGTTGATCAATGGCTATTAAGCTCCTTCAGTTTTAGTAAAGTTGTTTTTGACAAAGCAAAGTTTTGTTTGTTTTTAACTTTCATTAGGCTTGTTCTTTGACCACTTCATACATGTATAATGTTCATTCAGATTATTACAGCCCCCTCTCTAATCTCCCTCCCATTTCTATTATCCCTGCTTCCTCCCAAGTCTCCTTCCCACATTCATGAGGTTTTGGGTTGTTATTTTGCTTTGTTTCTTTGTTTATGCGATCCACTGAGGTTTATGTATGTGACTTTGGGCTTGGAACTACCCATTCGTGCCTGGTGAACTCCTTGGTGGATACACAACTAGAAACAATGGTTGTTCCTCTTCCAGAATCCATCAGAAACAAATAGTTCAGCAGGGAGAGGCAGGGTATCATGAGGTCCAATTCATAATTAACTGTTGTTAGGCAAGTTTTTTTTTTTTTCAAAAAATAAAACAAAAAAAATGTTTCTCAAGGTCTCTCTGTGGTGGCTGAAGGTTTTGCTTGTCTTGCAAGGAAGCAATCTTTAAGACAACCATAATAATGGTATAGGGCATGCTCTTGGGTTGATCCTTGTACCATATCTGGCTAGACAGACAAGGCAAACAAAGATAAAAGCTAAGGGAAAAGTTCTCTATCTCTGTCAAAAAGAACCAACAATTACTCTGTAATGTAAGCAAGAGTTCTTACCCCAACTCAGTCATGTTACACAAACTACTTCCTGTCAAGGGCTTAGATAACAATAGCCACCATATTCTAGCACTAACGTTAACAAAGACTAAGAGGCTTTCCAGCATCACTATGTAATTGAGACAGGCCACTCACAAGAAGTAAAATGATTCAAGTCTAAAGGTAAAGCAGAGAGTTATTTGGGTATGGGTTTGGGGTCTGGGACTTATTTCTAGGTAGCAATAAGGCACAAAGGGCATCAAATGAGAAGTTAAATAAAACACTACCTGGATCTCGGTCTTGCTTTGAGACTGTTGTAGTCCTTAGGAGTTGCTGAAACAAAAGATTATTTGTTGATTGCTTGGGTTTACATCTCTCAGTTAATCAGGGTGGTAAGTAGCACCGGAGTTAGTACAGAATGCAGCAACAAGTATAGCTGAGGTTGATGTACCAGGTGAAGAACACAGGGGCTTCCACACTTTGATAATTCTCTGTTTTTACTTTTAAAGTTAAAAGAACAATGAGAAGGAAAGAAATCCAGCATGTTTCCTTTCATTGGGACATTGAGAGACCATTCTCAAGTCTAAAAGAATTAATGGAGACATTCCAGGATAAAAAGACAACCCACTTAAGAGTGTATCTTTTTATATAATGCTACATTTCCACCTTGGTCTCTTGTGATAGTCTAATAATAGACTTGAAGCCAGTCTCCCTTGAAGGTTAGGAAGAAATACATCTAGCTGCATATTTCCTTTAACTATATAACAGTACCAGAGTCAGATGTACTTGTTAATATATGGGATTGGGATTCTAGAAGCAGAGGGAGGAGGATTGCCTCAAATTCAAGGCCAGCCTTGTCTACAAATCGACTTAAGCCAACCAAGCCTAATTAATGAGACCCTATGTGCATACGTGTTTGTGTGTGTGTGTGTGTTTGTGTGTGTATGTGTGTGTGTTTGTGTGTGTGTTTGTGTGTGTGTGTTTGTGTTTGTGTGTGTGTTTGTGTGTGTCTGTGTGTGTGTTTGTGTGTGTGTGTTTGTGTGTGTGTTTGTGTGTGTGTCTGTGTGTGTGTGTTTGTGTGTTTGTGTATGTGTTTGTGTATGTGTCTGTGTGTTTGGGTGTGTGTGGTGTGTGTGTGTGTGTTAGTACAATATGTAGAAGTGAAAGCACAAATTGTTAGAACTGGTTCTTTCTTTGTACTATGTGATTCCTGAGGTCAAACTCAAATTTTCAAGTTTAGAGAAAAGTGTCTTTAACCTGTGAACCATTTTGTCAACCCAGTGTAATCTTTTAAGGATCACAATTAATACAATTGAAATTGTATTACATGAAGTTTATAATATAATATATATTAAATATCTATTCATTCAATAAAATTACAACTTTACACATTGTGAACTTTTTTGTAGGGCTGGGGATCAAATCATGTAGGTCATGATCTCCTCTATATCAGCACTGTGGTACTGAGCTGCACTCCAGTCATACCTCACGCCTCTGACAAATGAGCTTCTCATCTTCTCACATCTGCTGACTGCTATGGTAGGATTAAAAATTTATGAGCATAATATATTTTGTTCATTCTTGCCACAAAATATAAGCTAACTATTTGAAGATATGAATGTGTTAATCTGCTTTGGTGTAGAAATCATTTATATTTAAATCTAGCAAAATAAAATATTGCATACCTTAAATACATCCAATTTAAAAAACTAAATATGATGATGGCTAACTGATTTTTTGATGATGAATTCTATTCTATATTTTACATAGCCAAAAGGTGTTAAGTTAGTTATTATTATTATTATTTTAATGAAAGAGCAATCTGTTTGGTAAATAATTGACCTACAATTTAAGACATTATGGAGATTGTAGTCATTTAATAACTTGACTATAATGAGGCATAAAACAAAAACATCCATGTCTATGATATCATTGATAAGTGGAACAGAGATCTACAGAGGTCAGCATTACTCTCCCTGCATCTATTAACTTTACAAATGAAACTATTCAGTATTCATTTAAAGACCCTAACTAACCAACAATCAACCAAAACATCTGCATCCAGAAAAATAAGTATAAAACACTAAAATGTATTTCCCCATGTACTCTTTTTTTGTAGCAGAAAGTCATTTGAAAGAATGGATCATTACTTTCTTGAAATTTGTCAGCATGTCTGCAACTGAGTCTAGTACACATTGCTTTATCTCTACAGTAAGAGCACTTGAGAGCTGGCACCCATTCAGAAAGACGCACATTCATCTGACTGTCAGTGCACTTCTTGGAATAGAAGCTATTCTTTGTTTCCTGATGTCTGTAAAGCTTTAGAATACTCAATGTCATTTGACAGAGGGCAGAGGCATGTTACACAACATTTGAATTTACCATGAAACTTTTTATTGATGTGTGAGTCTATGTTATTGACTTTGTATCAATAATTTGGAACTTTTTGTACAGAATCATATTCTATTAAAGGACATAATTCTGTGAGTATAAGAATGTGAGAAAAATTATGAAACCTTACACTGATTAAAATATATGAAAACTATAAATTTTCCTGTGATGAAATTTTACTTTTTGGGATAGTTTATACTATCACCAACTGTATTATAGAGACATCGTGCATGACAATTACATAATTTACATGGCAGGGTACATTATTACTGTAAACTAATTTTATCTATGAAATTTTCAAAATCTGTGCTTTTGTGTTAATGTGCTGTGTGTACAAACTAAAAGAACACAACACATGAATATTCTCATGTTAACATCTGATACTATTTTGGCAAGATTAAATTTTAGCAAAAAGAAATAGGTGTATAACAAGACAAACACAAAATGTATTAATTCCTACAGAAATTGAATGAATCAATTTTGAGTAATGAATTTAAGTACAGAAATAATCACTATCAGAGAATGGAGAGCTTCTAGCTTTCCACCTATGCTTTCCTGAGCTCACAAAAAGGAATCTCTAATTATAATTTGGGAAGGTTGCCATATGACTAAAAGAACAGTTCCTTCATCCTGTCTTTTAGTTCTAGTGACCAAATGACTAACGCCTGAGTGATGATATGTTGGCAGAAGTGTTGAAGGGGACATTGTTGAAGTTTCCTTTGCATGACACTATTTGCTGACTGAAATTTCTACACACTTTTTTATCTTTTAGTTTTAAAATATTAAAATGTTATTTACATATATCATGAAATATGATAAGTACTCCACTCCCCCAAAAATCCCCTGTATCTCCTTCACATGCTCCTTCCCAACTTATTTTTTTTTAATCTAAGAATTCCAGTTAGTGAAGCAATATTGGGATCGGTAAGTGGGCATGATGGGATCCCCCTGGGATATGGGAATCCTACCAGAGTCTACATCCTCAATAAAAAAAAAAAATGATTCTTTCTTTTCTAGCAACTATCTACTGCCAATAGCTCCTTAGTAAGGGATGTAGTATAGATATCATCTACACCATCTATCCTGGGATTTTGGATGACATAATCTTGTGTAGATTATGCTGCCTTTATGCTTCTTGAATCACAAAATGACCTGGGGAATGATAACCACACATTGCATAGCCACAATATGCAATGCCCTATGGCTAACACAACAAAGTTGGTATAAGAGCTCTAAACTACGCACTCCAGACTTCTTAGGAGGCAAGGTATAATGTCATGTAAATCATAATTTTTCTCACAAAGGAACTTCATTCTTATGAACCTGTGACACACAGATAGAAATTTTACATCCCTGGTATAATCAAGATAATCACAATCCTATAATATTCCTAATTCAGATCTTTGGCCATTTCATTAAAATTTAGCTTCAAAATAAATTCAATTATGTATCCTTCCACTATACTGTCCAAACTCTCTTGCTTTCTGTGAGTAAATGCATCTTTCAATAATCTCAGAGAGGTTGACTCCTTTTATTTTTTACTCATTTTCTCTTTCTCTACTCAATAGTAAATTCTCAAATACCATGTCCTTGGGAACACAGCTCCAACTTTCAGGAATGCTGCGTAAGTTCATTTGGGGAAACTCTGTTCTCCAAATTCATGTTTGTACTTAAAACAGACTCCTTTCTGATACTTATTTGAGCTTGTATGCATGTGTTGTACTTTTTATTCAACTCTACCTAAATCACTCAAAGCTATTCTATAACTGAAAAATAAACAGGAAAGTCCTTTTTCTATATTTACTTTTTATTTTGAAGAAAAGGTTCTAGTCTTTCCTAGGTAACTACTACTCATGTGTGGTCAATCCCTAAATTATGTAAGAATTTATAATCCCTATTATTCCCTATTATTTCTATCTTCCATTTTCTCTGGAATTTCAACACTTTTTTCTTCATTTATGTTTGCTGCTATAATTCTGGTGAAGTTTTTCCTCACTAACTAGCCCAGTTTGTTTCCTTTAGTACTCTTCCTGTAACATGCCTTGTTTTCATACCATCTAGTAGATGACACTTCCAGGACAAAAGATTCTTTCTTTTCTTTTCTCTTCTTTTCACTTCTCTCTCTCTCTCTTCTTCTTCTTTTTTTTTTTTTGTATCTGCTTCATACAGCTATCTAAACACCAGAGGGGCAAATTAAACACCAGAATTCATTTCTCACATTTCTTGGCGCTGGTAATGCAACATTACTGCTCCAGCAGAATGTTTTCTTCTGAAACTTCTTTTTTTTTGGCTTACAAGAGCAAGAGGTACTGCCTGCTTGCTGTTTCTTCACAAGGCTTCTTTTTTTTTCTTTTTCATGTGTGCAAATGTTACCCTTGTATCTGTGAGTGTCTTAACCAATATTTTTCGTAATGATACTTCAGTTCCATCTTTCAGGAATACTGTTTAAGTATTTGTCCTCATACTAAAGGCTTCCTTTCATTTTCTATTATTCTAAGTCTTGTCTCTGAGGTCAGTCACATTCTGAGGTATAGTAGTTAGTCATTCCTTAACTACACTTCTCTCTGATACCGTCTGCATTTCTGTTAATAGTAACAAAGCTCTCTCTCTCTCTCTCTCTCTCTCTCTCTTTCAGTCCATCATCTGTCCCCTAGTCCCTCTTTTAAAACAAGTTGAACAAGTTTCTGCCTTTCTTTTTACATACTTATAATTCTGTCAATTTTTCCTTTGTCATTCTGTTTAGAAGATATTTATCTAGGTTGTGTTTTTTGTAATTCCCTTCCTGAAGCCTAGATCTATTCTTATATCTTCTAAAGTGATAAGATGGCTGAGAGGGCTGTATGCTTCAACTTTTCCTCACTGTGACAAGAGATAACCAACCTAAATGGCTATGGAAAAGATTGTTTTCCTCGTGGCTTTAGTCAAAAGATACTCGACTCTTGATTTGAGCATAGGAAAACATAACATATCATGGTGGGAGTCTACAACAGAGAAAGACTTCCTGATAGCCATCAAGCAAAGAGAGAACAAGAAGAGGAGTGAAGGTCTCATATTTCCATTAAAGGTATATCCCCAAGAATTTAACTTGCTTCTACTTGGTACCACATCTAATGTACACAGCAATTTCACAATAGATGTACAGGCTGGTGCTTACTCCAGATTTTCACAATTGTCCCTTTAGATGACATGCACGACCTCTAATAAAGGGTTTATAAATATTTATGTCATACTTGATGACTATTTTTGGAGTTTGAAAATCTGAAAGACTTGGGGTTAGATTTCAAACCAATGATATTTAGTTCTATATTCTCTAGGCCAACCATTACACAGGAACACACTTAAAATGAGTTTAAAACTCCTTGTCTTGTATGTCAGCTGATCAATAGTGTCCTAACATCTCTAGTGTAATAAACACTGATTAAGACTTAAGAAAAAATGTTTTCACTTTTTTTCAGTTAAAATACAATTACATTTCCCCCCTTTCCTCTCTTTAAATCCTTGCATATCCTTAATCTCTGGCCTCTACTGAGTACACCCTCACAGTCCCTCTCAAATTCATGATCATTTATTTTATGATTATTGTTGCTACCCCAGGGTTATAGGTAAAGGCCCTCTGTTGGTTATTCCATTTCTCTGATGTGCTATAGAGAATGGCATTCTGAAATTTTATATGATGCCTTAAGAATCCACTGACTGAGCCACAGCTGAAGACAATAAGCATGACTTTGAAACAAGAAACCAAATGAGATGAAGTCATCATGAATGAAAAGAAATATTCATATTTTTCCTGATCATATTACCTTCTCTGATTTCCTTCATTGTCAAAAAAAAGTCACCAGGGCACCTTAGAAGGATGGCAAGCAGCGAATCACTAGTATCTAAGTGGTTTCTTTAGCAAATGTCCCAACTGTACAGATTGGTTTGCATTTACTTTGTTGCAGAGTGTCCCCTGAATTGAAATCTGAGAATGGGAACTGAATGTTAAGCAAGTGACTTCCTTGCAAACATAAGGTTTAAAAAAATGTAAATATTGTGGATTAAAGTGACATTAAATTCAAGTGAGTTTAACAATAGGGATAAAAGCACTAGGTGTTGTGTTCAAATTGTGTTGAAAAATAATGGGACATTTAGGAAATGATTCTGTCAGTCTTGGTAATTGGAATGGTAGAAATGTTGACTAATTTATGAAGCTGTTGTGAAATCAACTAAAAAATGTATACCCTGCAATTGACACAGTGGGAGACACATATGGGAGACTATTATTTGTTATTATTACTGACATTTATACTTACTTCTCTCTGTACATGTTTTTCTCCAATCAGGAGCCATGTGCTATTTTTGATTTGAGGAATCTTTCATGAACAGTGAAGCCAAATTTCTATTGTATCTGTCTTCCAGCTAATATAAATCCTTCTGGTGTTTAAAGCTCTAGATTCTGATTGAGTTAGTGAAGGCTCAAACCCTCAGTACTATTTAAGCAGTCTTATTTCATTGGCAAAATTACTTGATATTTCTGTAACTGTTTTCTCGCTTATAAAATGAAGGTAATAGTTTGTTGTAAATATTTTAAAAATCAAATCTGATTTTCTTAAAATTGTGGACTATAAAAGGTGTCAAGTAAAGGATGGCTTTTATGTGAATGAAATCAACAAATTCTGAACTATTTTGTAAGACTTAAATATTCAAATAGGACTTCCATGAATCAGGACACCAGAAGCAGCAACAAATCTGTACTGAATAACTTCAAGGATATAGAAAAGAGGCTAAGAGGAGACATTTTTTTTTAAGCATACACTATGTCCCCAAATAAGGTGTGGACATCTTCACAGAGTGAACACTTCCTTATCTGATTACCCAGAGGTAGACAGCCATATTATGCTGCCATTCCCCAGGAACTCATGCATTATTAGATATTCCTAAACCAGAGACATTCTGATAAAGATATTGCCATGACAGGGCTCTTCCTCCCAGTGACCATAAGTCTGTTTACTCAGAGAAGGTCCCACTGACAAGGGTTAGGCTTGTCTGATGCTAAGGATCGAATGTTCCTCTTTCTGGAATGCTAAAGTGTGCCATCGATAAACTCACAAATTGAAATCCTAGCCACTAATATCATGGTGCTTGGTGATAAAATCTTTTGGAAGTAAAGAGGGTCAGATTCCTTATGATCCAATTGGCAGTCTTAGGAGGAATAAAGAACTCTCTTTGAAAACACTGAGAAAAGAGCATTCAGGTGTAGAGAGCTGCGATGTGCCGCGCCTTAAAGATGGCGCCAGTTTCCGCCTTCCACCAGCCCGACGGTGAGCGCTCTCAGTGGTAAACAAGTCCATATTTGGCAAAGACCGCTGATCTGGCTTGCTGCCGCATACGTGGGCCTCTAAGATAGCACCACGTGGCTTTACTTGATTGGCTGTTCATTTAGTATTTAGCCTGTGGGTTGGGTCTGCCTGGGCATTCGGAAGACTGTTTTCAAGGGACCTGAATAAACTGCTGGAGAAGAGCTTTTGCGAGTTGCGTCATCCTTGCTGGTCGAGGGGGACGCGACATTCAGGGACACACTTTGGGAAGCATTGCCTTTAAGCCAAAAAGAAGGCCTTCACCAGTAATAACACTAGAAAACTGATCTTAGATCTCTAGCTTTTAGAATTTTGATAAAAAGTTTTCTCATGTTTAAGCTATCCAAGGTATACTATTTTGTTATAGCAGCCCAAGTCTAGGCAATTCCTTCACTTGTCCCAAAGTTGTGACCCTAATAAAGAAGTAAATAAGAAAATGTCTTACAATTCACGGTGAAAAGATTTCCCTCGTTATTTAAAAAATTTTTCTTTTGTTATAAAGGATGAGATAAATTCTTAAAGATGCAAGATGAGATAAAGGCAAGATGTCATACACACACACACACACACTTTTAAGGTAAAACCTCCAAGCATACCAAAATTAAGAAAATTTCCCACCTCTGCTTCCACATATTTTTGTCCTCTTATTACACAGCCCCAGCAGGTTTTATTAAGATTTAAAGAAAACATCATGTTGCATCTGTCTTTTTTCACCTAAATATTCCATAACTTAATAAAGATGACAATTGCCTGTAGCACCATAGTCTAAATATAAATAAAATGTAATGGTGCTACAGTAATACATATTTGAAGAATAGTTTGCAATTTAGGCCACTGGAAATGACAGCTACAGTTTTTGTGAAATGTTCACATGTCACTTTAAATTCAATGTCATATGTATTTGGAATCTTTTAAAGTTTAACATTTAAAAAATTGTAATAATAATACTTTACATGAGATTGATCTTCAATAAAAATTTCAGGATTCAATACAATACTTTCAACTATAACCACAAATGGTACATTTCTGGAATTTTCTTTATAAAAAGATTTATTTATTTTTGTTAATTTTAATTATGTGAGTGTGTCTGTATAGAAATAGGCATGTGAATACAGGTATCCACAGATCCCAGAAGAGGGCGTTGAATCCTGTGGGGTTGAAGTTAGCTACAGAGTCATCATTACAGTCACATTTCTGTAATTTATTTTCATATCTGAAAATGTATAATAAGATCCTCTTTTATATTTTCACATATGGATATCAAGATGACAGTAAACAATGAAAATTTACTTATAACTGTGAATCAATTGTGGTCTGAGCCCTGATGTCTTCAACTTACTGCATTATTCTGCATTAAATAATGTAAATTCCCTTTAACCCTGAGTAACTAAAATGTTTGTTTCTGAATGACTGAGTTGAGCAAAGTACTTAAAAGTGCAGGCTTTCTCATAAGTCAGATATAGGTTCCATGCTAACTTATTTATGACAAATAGCTTTCTTACCTTTGGCAAATTTGCATAAGCATCAATTTCCCTGTCATCTGAGAACACAGAGCATCACTGAATTAATGTACACAAATCACATGGGAAAGCAGTTACTTGTCACTACATTGTCACCCTATGCCTCAAGTTTGTTCTGTATATGTGATTCTTTACTAGGCATCAAGGAACAGTGACATACATGTCACCATTTTGCTTTCTTTGTGCACCCATAGTGTAGGAAAGCTATATTAGTAATCAAGGAATAACTTTAATCCATAACAAAGCTACATATTAATAGGATAAATGCTTTACTCCTGGGGGAGTAAGCACTTCATAAGTGCACTTCATAATTACAATAATCTTGAGGAATACAAAATACAAGTCAGGCTCCACTGAAGGAAAGATACCATCTATGCAGAAGGCTACTTTCTCTTTTCAAAGAATGTGAAAACACACACATACTGGAAAGATGCTGTAGGTATAATCTGAAGCTGGATTGCCTTTGAGCCTCAACCCTTTTTCTGAAATCTATAGAAAGGTTTAGAAGTTTAACATGTTATATAGGGAATGGTGTAAGTCTTCTAAAGTAGAGGCTGGCTTTTCTTGTTTGTTCTTTCTCTCACTAAAATGAAATGAGAAAATCGACAGGGAAGAGAAAAGGTGTAACTTTTTTCATTTTGCATAAAGAATAACAGGTGTGCTTAGTTTTTCAACAATGCAGAATATTGCAGAAATTTCATTTTCACAGGAGGGGAGCCTGAATGTGTATTAGAGGCAGGCAGTATTGATGCAGGTTTTTCAAGTGGCTGCAGGTGGTTGCATGTTTTTCAAGACTACTGTGCTCTTTACTGTCATTGTTCCTTGCACATCCTGAAACATCTAACTCAAGGCAAATAAAAATACGCCTCCTCTTGGAGTCTCAGGTACTATGCAGCACCCTAGGAACAATGCACTTGCTGTGCATATAAATGACCTACTTTAATTTTTCAAAGAGGCATTAGTAGCAATTTGCATGTCAGCAGCCAGGAGGAAGACTGTCCCAGTCCAGAACCTTTCTGGAGAGGACTTCACTTAACAACTGGAAATTTCTGTGACCAGGAAGATCATTTGTTCTTTGTAACCTACAACCAGTTTTGCTCAATGAAAGGGCAATACAATGAAGGGATTGTCTTTTGTTGGAAATTGTTCATTATAATTCTTAGCTTCATTTCAGCGTCTACAGCAGTCAATTATTAAAGAAAGAAAACAATTACAGCTCAGAAAAATACCAAACCTTATGACCAGGAGGCAATGCATAAATAGCACCAAGTTCAAAACAGCTTAACATCCCCCACTTGAAACAGTGCACAAACGTCGGGGTCCAAAACACATCCAAGCACATCAAACTCAAATAAATAGCTTTCTTATTTTCAATTGCTTAGCATTTCTCCAGAATTCACTCTTCCTTCGCTTAGGCTCCACGGGCTGCCTCCTAGCTCTCCCCTTCACTGCACAGGGAAGAAAGTCAGCATTGAACTCACAACACACCACACACCGTCTCTGTCAGAGCTGTTCCTTGAGCAGCAGATCAAATAGCTTATGCTATTGATCTTATCACTCCAAGGGGCAGTTTCCATATATCTGTCATCCCCAAACTCAACAAGAGTACCAGGAAGTGATAATGCCTGGTTTTCTCACACAGGATGCAAAGGTGACTCATGCAAGAAATTCAGACTGCACCCATGCTTGCAGAATGATGCTCGGCCCTGGCCCTGCATACTGCAGGAGTGCTGCTTCAGGCTTACCTTGACATGCTTTGCTACTCAGGCAATGAATAAGGTTGTTTCAGCTCTTACCAATATAAGTTTCTTCTCTTGCTCAAAATTCTCTTCCCTTTCACTATCGCAACCTACAATTCCTCCTTCAAGCGCTCAAATACTGTATTTTCTCACTCTCAATCAGCCAGAGTTTCCAGCTCAGCTGGGAGAGGACCACTCAAAACACCCTGGATCTTGAGAGAAGATGCTCTTGTGGAGACAGCAGGGGAGTGGCACACGTCCCTCCTGCAAAGGGTCCTAGCGCCATCTCGATGCTGCATCAATTTTCTTTTACCTCCTCCATCCACAGAGATTTCGCGAAGAGCTTGAAAGAGAAACCTGCAGTCATCCAGCCTTTCTAGTACTTGGGAAGCAGAATAATCGCAGTAAAGCTTTGCTGAATTTGCACTCGGAATATAAAGGTGAACCGGGGTTCAAAATAAAAGAAAAAATAAAACAAGAAACTGTCGTGGAAGAAGTTTGCTTTCTGTTTTTTTCATTAGCAATGATTTCCTGCTCTCCAGTCCAGAAAAGACAAACTTCCAGAAGATGGATTCTTCGAGAGAACTTATGGCAGGTGTCTCTCTGACTTCCTCACAGAGTAAAGATTATCTGGTTTAGTGGGCCCAGCTGTGTAATACCCAGGAATCCCTGCCTTATGGACACAGTAAGTTGCCACAGGAGCTACCAAGAGACCTACAACACAACTTCTCTTGTCAAACAAAATGTTGGAAAGGGAAACTAAATGGGCTGAATCTCCACGCTTCTAGATCCTCCTCTTTCTCCACCTGAGTCTTTTGCTCGCTACCATCCAGGTTTCAATAAAAGCATGGGACCGGAAATTAGTCCTGATCCAAAAGCTGGCCAACACAAGTCCCTGAGCAGTTCTTTGAAAAATCACCTAACTGAACTCTGGGAGCTCTTTGAGACAAAGTTACACCAGAGAAAGAGCACGCGGGGATGTCGCAAGGAAATTCTGTGCAGGAAATGATGTCGAGGTTTCTCCATTTAAAGGATGTCAGGGAGCCCTTTGCTCCTTAGTAAGGTTCTGTAGGCAGCTCAATTCTCCACTGAAGAAGGGGCCCTGGTGACCCTGAAGGGTGGTGATGGGAAAAGGGTCTGAAGTCCTGCTGTCTCCGGGTTCAGGGTACCCGGAGAAGAGCTGATCACAGGGAACAGATAGAAGTAGAGACTCAAGACAGGGCTGGGAGACTGGAGGTGGCAAAACAGACTTTAGGGCTCCATTTACTGGAGAGGAGGGACGCTGTCGCCTTCCTTGCCATTCTGGGAACCCCTGATGAGGGCTTTCTCCCGGCTCTCGCCTGTGGCTTGGGGCCGCGATCGCGAGGCTGGGCTTGCGTGTTGGTGCGCGCGCGCGGGGGTGTGCGTGTGAGCGGCGCCTGTGAGCCGGGCGTGTGAGCGCGCAGTCCACGCGCTGAGAGTGGCCGCCGGGACACAGCAGTCCGCCGCTAGCCCGGTGTCCCTTCTTCCCAGCTCCTCAGTCGCCTTGCCGGGCCTCCCGTCACCCGCCCCTCAGCCATTGCGGCCTCCAGTCAAAGTTTTCCTTGGCTGAGAAGCTTAGGCGCGGCGGCAGGAGCCAAGACGCCGCGGTGGAGGGCGATCCTTGGCGTGGCTCTGCCGCCAGCACCTGCTCCGCGGCGAACCCGCCCGAGCGCAGAGAAGAGCCCCGGCTCCTGACATCATACACACCTTGGCTATCCAACGCATTTCTGGAGTCACAGAATAAAACTGGATCCGCAGCCAAGTTGCCTGAGCGGGGATAGGGGAGGTTTCCACTGCCGCCAAGGTTGTCCGTCTCTGTCCCCACAAGCTTGAGGGTTTGGAGACCCCGAGGCTGCCAGGGCTTCAGAACAGGACCTTCCCTTCCTGGCCCCGTTGAAAGGAAAAACCGACAGAGCTGAGGCATGGGGGGGATGCCTGAAAGAAACCCCCGGACTCTTGTGCGCTTCATCCTCCTTGGCTTTGGATTTTAAGGACGCGAAGGGGCATGACCAGGATGTCAAGGTAAGAGACCGCAACCTCGCTGTTTGAATCTCCAGAGAGAACAACTTAAAATAGGTAATGGGGATGCGGTGGGGGTTAAGGTTAAGTTACGCGGAATGCCCCCAGGCTATTGCCACGCAGCTGCACAACCCGCGCAAATGGCTCCGGGCCGGCAAGTGGAAGACCAGCCGGTGCAGATGTATGAACCAGGCGGCAAAAGGGAGTGTCCTATCCTCACACTTCTGGACACCTATTGGGAATTACATCTGGAATTGGGTCTTCTGTCCAGGCTGATTAACCTCTGGGCTGCGCTCTTGTTTTGTTTCTATTTTCTATTCTGGGCAAGTTTTTCTTTAGCTCTTCACACCCACCCCATCTTTGCGATAGGGAGCTGTGGGCCCCGGTCGGGGCAGTGGATTGGGTGGTAGGTGAGACTGGAGCAGGCGGACCGGAGGCAGGGCTTGGGTAGTACCAGCAGCCGCCGGGTCCGCTGCATGCTGTCGGCGTCGGGGCCCCGGCGCCGCGGGTCGGCTGCGGTTCCCTTGGCCTCCGCTAGAGGCTCCCAGTGGGCGCGGCGGAGAGGGTGGGTGTGGGGGCGCCTTGCTGCGGAGGGGCAGCTGGAAGAGCGAGCGTGCCCGCCGGGTGGCCGAGGCGGCGCGGCAGAGGGGGGTCCAACCCAGCCTGGGCGGGGGGACTTGAGCTCGTGTCCCCGCGCCACCTACCAACTGCTCGCCAGTCTCCGGGACTGGACTCGGAATCTAGGCTGTGGAAAGCGGTACGGGGAGCCAGAGCCAATTCAGGGAGGCGACCATAGTCAGCGCCCTGAGGGCAGCCTCAGGAGGGAAAGCTTCTGTCCACTTCCAACCCAGTCCGTGGTCATGGGAAATTCTCAGGCTGATAATCAGATGACAGCCAGGGAGAGTGGTAGGTAATCTGTGAGGTCCCCGTCTATGGTGCCTTTTCTTCTTCTCTGTGGCGTTCTGGGGACTGTACATTCGAACTAATCCCCCTTTCTCCTCCTACTCTGAACATTTGCTTCCTTTAAAGGCAAGTTGTTTTGTGTTGTGTTGTTTTGTTTTAATAATGTATTTTCTTCTTAATATTATTTGGTTGGCAGAGAGTGCCAAGTGGCTGACCATCACTAATTGCTAGGAGCTCAGCAAGGCGATCTGCTAGGTCCCCTCTGAGCTGCAGTGGACCAGAGTGCAAGACTCAAGGGATGGGGTGTGGTGAAGAAAAGAGAGTACCACACCCTCGGGTCTCCCTCCCCTTTCCTTTTCACCTACTGGTGAAGTCTTTCATTCAGCATTTTATTGAGCTCCCTGCCCAGGGGATTGGCTCTGAGAACAGAGCAAAGCTGTTGTATGACTTGGAGAGGGGCAAAAAGATAAGTAGGAAGTCATGGTCAAAACATCAAAGGGGGGAAGAAGAGTGAAGTTAAGGGGCTGGAGGAGGTGGGGGCGGGGTTGTTGGGAAACGGCCTTGAGTTCAGATTATTGGTGAAGCAAGATTCTTCACCTTTCACAGTGCCTCTGACATTTTCCAGTACGCTCAAAGCACCAAAAGATCTCTCTGTGAAGTACTGACTTGGCAATGGTGGACACTGCATATGTTTGGTTGTTGTGTATAAGCCACACAAAAAGTAAATACATATGTAAGATATTGTGCATACTTGGTGAGATTACCCTCTCGCAGTCAGAGGGCTAAAATATATTTTTCCATTGTGTTGTGTGGAGTTTGTGCTTATCACGCTTGGTGGTCATTTTCTACTCTAATGCAATTTAAGAATGCACTAAGGGCAGTTGTTACACCTCCTGAGATAGTAACTCTCTTGTTGAATAATACTCAAAGAAAGAATGGGGGGGGGGAGAGATGGATCATTCTATGCTCTAGGAATAATGAATAAAAACCTAGATCCAGCATTTGTGAGATACTGGGCCACAAGATGGAAATGAGGAAAATTATTTTTAGAGCTGAGAAGCAATGGTTAACATTTTAAAAAAGGGATTTTCTCAAGGTGCTCTCACCATTATTATTAGTGTATATTACTTTCAATACAGCTGTGATGTGATCTAGAAAATAATTGAAGCACTTCTTGTTTAATGTCAATGGAGTCTAGAAAATGTATTGATGCTTTATATTACTGATTACACACGATCATCTGGAGAACATGTATATAAAGTTTAACAGGGGAGGCAAGAATAAATATCTTACCAATGTCCCCAACCCATAAAAATGTTTAGTTCTTAAAAGGTATTTTCTTTAGAAATTTTATGAGGTTGAAAAAATGATCGTTACTGCTCTATATAGTTATATGCACATACAGCCACAAAACATGTATTTGTATTATTATTTGTATTATTGACCAATATAAATTAAAATTTTGGGTTCAATTGTCTTTCTGAAACACACCTAAAAGCAAAAGATTTTTTTAAATTATAAAAACTGTGTTTGAAGCTTAAAATGACTTATGTTTCATAAAATTATTGACTCAAACGAGTGATGCTACTTTGCAATCTCAAATTAAGTCGGGAGGCACAGTCTGTAAAATATTTTCTCTCTGGTAAAGGGGATTTTAGGAAAGACCAAATCCTCAATTCTTCCAGGGATGCTCTGAAGCTGAAAATGGCCTGGATCCTAAGAAACTTCATGTGTGGAAGAGGAACTGATAGGAAGTTGTCACAAATTAATTGGCTTGATGCTTCAATTAAAAACTGATTATTATCTGGCTCTGGTAGTCATTATGGTTGATTTCATTTGGTCTCCAGATATTCTGGGAAAGGACTCTAGGTGGAAATGTTTTCCTGCGGTACATGGAGAAACAGTCACTATATACAGACAGGCTTGTCAGTTACTGATTCTCCAATCTGGTTGGTTTTTATCCACAAGGCAGCATGTTAGATTGAAAAGAAAATCAATTTTCTGACTTTGGATGAACATTTCCCTCATTTCAAACCCCTCAAAATAATCACTTTATAATTTTGATGAGAGGATATATCACCAAGCCAAACCCTTTTATGGTTTAGGAGTTACTTCAGCCTTATGAACTTTAAAATCTTATTAAACATAAAACAATATATATCTATCCTGAAAAAAAATCGAATTTGTAAGAGATATTTGATAAGTAAATGAAAGTAGAACAGTGCAGACAGGTTAACTCCTAGGTGTCAGGGTTACCTCTCCCACTGTACTCACCTTTGAAATTTTTTGTATTGTTTTTTTGCTGTGCATTTAAACATCTTTCTTTATCCTTCCTTTAAATAATTTTCTTCAGAAAAAAATCCTTGCAATGGTATTTTATAGTTAGTAGATCTTAATTCATTTTTAAATAGGTGGTAGTTGTTTAGATGTCTTTCTCAGCTGGCAGCAACTCCCTTGATTTTGCTTCTGGGAAGCAAAGAAGGATAAGTTGTCAGTAGGTATAAATTGGCTGCTGTGGAAGTTGTGTGTTTCTACTTCTGGTGACTTGCATACATTGTATGAACTGGTGTAATCAAATGTGCACTGTTCAACATGAGCAGATTGATCTTTGCTTGTATCTGTTCAAAAGTTACTAGCAACTTTTTGGAAACTTTAATTCTACCCAAGCCATTATCTCTCTCTGTGTGTGTGTGTGTGTGTGTGTGTGTGTGTGTGTGTGTGTGTGTGTGTATACTTGTGTGTACATGTCTGCTTGATATGACACAGGTAGCAATGGTGACTGCTTCCATAAAAGTCAGGTAAGTTACTCAATATGCACGAACTGCTTTAAAGTATTTAGGTTGTGGACTGATGGTTCAGTAGCTTAATCTATAACATTGAACTCAAGCTTTATGTAACAGCTTAGTTTTTACAATATAATTAGCCATAGGAAATCTGGTATTCCCTTTGTCCTCTTTCATTTTAGTGCAAGTAATATTAGTGATAAGTCTTTATTTTATTAAGTGAATTAACAAGAAATAAGTAGATATTGATGATTTTTGTATTTGAATAAAATTCTGAGACTTCATTGAAATAATGACAAATCATGAAAACCACTGGGATTTGTAACTGGAATGAATACATTTTTGCTGTGTTTCTTAGTTGCATTCACTGGTTAATATTAAGCAAAGCCTAGCTGTAACTGTAAGCAGACATTATTTCCTTCTTTTGAACTTTGGATTCAATATGACTGTTAATATGAGTTTATTTTCTTTATAAAATGAACAGGACTAAATTCAAGACTAGGAACCTAGTCTTGCATTTTGTTTCAGATACTAGAACATAATAGAAATTTGTCTTTAGAGAGGAAATTATCATCATTAAAAATTAATAATCAAATTTTAGCATAGCAGAAATATATGCATAAATTTACATTTCATGGCATGTTCCAGCTTCTAGATATGGAACTACAGAGTTAGTAAGATGGATTCTAAGTTGGGTTGCAGAAGAGGAGTTTGTCTTCATACAGATTCATTCTAATATAATATAACTATGGTTAGTTGCAAGATATCTGTCTTGTAACCAGCATGAAGGGAAATAATAAGCATAAACTGTGTAGTGCTCTTTGTGTCCTGGGAGGCAGCAATGACGCCTTGTGGGAAATGCTGATTTTTGAAACAGTGGGCTTTATTGCTCCAAAGGGAGGTACCTTTATCATCCTAATAACTTCTTCTAAACTTGAACCATATACACACATACACATACATACATCATTCTTTCATACTGTAAAGGCACATGTATGTATGTACATATGAGTGAGAAGAAAGATATTGGTTCATATGAAGTTATGTGATGACTAGAACCTGCTCATTAAGCTTATAATTATGAATTACATATATTTCTTTTATACAAATTCACTTGTACATAATCATGAAACCACACCCTCGGTCTCATTGGTTTTATTTATATAAATTAATGTGTAAACAGTTATTGATGTTAACATATTTTTATCTAGCATATAATAGTATATATATTTCTTTTATTGTTTGAGACTTTCAAATACGCATATAAATGAGAAATTCAAAAATACATAATAAATCAAGTATAGAAGAAATTAAAAAATGTGTTTGGGTCAAATCTACCCTCATTCTGTCCTCTTTAATTTCTCACCCATCACCCTCTTTTTTTTCCTCATAAATTCATTTGCTCTTTGTTTGTTTTAATCCAGGGAGTCCCTTTAATGCTGCTTGTGTGTGCATGAGTGTGGTACTATCTGCTGGAGCAAAGGTAGTCTCTCAAGTCCCAAATACCTGAAATGAAACTGATTTTCCATCATGTAGTACTCTTCAATTTCCAATACCTCCTCGGCAAGGATAAGACTTCATGAGACACTCCTGAATCAATTCTGGGATTTTGGAGTGCTTGATTTAGTGTAGTTCTAAGCATGCAGTCGAAGCCTTTATCAATTCATGTGAACAATGGTCCTCATCATGTCTTGAAAATAGGGTTTTGCTGTAGGCCTCTATTCCGGCTGGCAGTCATTTTTCTTTCTGTACCCTCTTGTTAGATGATCCTGGAGGTGCTGGAGGGAGGGGTGTTGTATGGATGTCCAGTTTAGAGTTGAACTGGACTCTAGACTTAGCCTCTGCCTTTTGACAAGTTATAATTTTTTTATAGTAATCACCATCTACCTCCAAAACAAACTTCTCTGATGAGGGCTGAGAGATGCACTTAGCTGTAGGTATAATGTTGGAAACTTGGGGAGCAGTTTATTACGTTGTCCATTTTGCAGTTTATATGTTGCATAACTATCCTAGATACTCATGTAGGTATTTGGCCATGTTAAAGTTTCAGGCATTAGTTCTGTTTTGTGGATTGATGTGTACATCCCATAACAATCCTACTGGTATTAACCAGTAGGCATACCTTGCTGTAGAAAATAAATTGCTAATTAAATTATTTACTAGTATTTATATTATTGTTAATTGATTTGTGGGGGTTAATTATTAACGCACCAATATAAATGAGCACACAGAGACCACATGGATTTTAACAAGCCTTGGCCTGAATTGTGTAATCTTGGCCCATCTAAGCTAGCTCTTAATTCTATTACCCAAATATGACCCCATATATACATAAGTCCCCTTGGACTGACGTTCTCCACACTATGTGGATGTTCCTGGCCATGTGGAATGAGGTTCTTTTTCTAGCCCATGGTGTGTGTCCTCCTTCTTCCTGCTCCTGCCGGGAATTAATTATCTTCTCTGCAAAACTTAGGCTTCCTCTTCCTCTCAGGAAGTCCCACCTTTTTCTGTCTTTGCCTAATCTCAGGCCTCAGGGTTTTATTTAACTAATCAGAGTCAATGTAAGTAACAGACAACAAGCAGGACCAACTAATTAACTTTTAGAATGCTTAATACTACCCCATCACCTTGCCAGGCATTATTGTTGCTTGTGGTGTTTATAGCTAAATGGTCAGACTATCACTTTTCTACCTTGGTGTTATGCTTTATTCAAAACATCCAAGGAATGGAAACAGGCTAGGAGTCCATCAAAAAATGAATGGATAATAAGAATGTGGTTTATGTAAACAATGAAATATTCACCTGTAAAGACAAATGAAATTGTATTATTACTGGTAATTATTAATATAATTTCTACACAAGAGGCTTCACACAAAAGTCCAAAACTATGAAGATTACTCAGTAGGGATGAAGTTCCCAGATCATTATCAGCTTGATTTCTCTCTGTTCTATTGCTAAAGCATTTAGAATATTCAGGAATAATATCTTACCACCAAGTTATAGAAGGAACCAAAAACAAATTCCTTTACTGTTTGAGGATATTTGTAAGACCCTACTGTCTAGCAATTCAGAGAAAAACCAAACCTGGTGCTGACTTTTATGAAGCCTCTCGTGTAGAAAAAATATTTCATTGTTGACATAAACCACATGCTTTTATCTGTTCATTTTTTGATGGACTCCTAGCCTGTTTCCATTCCTTGGATGTTTTGAATAAAGCATTAGTAAACATGGTTGAACAGTGATCTCTGTAATAGGATCTACTGACCTTTGGGGAAATTTCCTGGAGTGATATAGCTGGATCATGTGGTATATCTATTTCTAGCTTTGGGGGAGCTCCACACTGATTTTGATAGTGATTATACAAGATTGCATACCCAACAACAGTGAATAAGTGTCTTTCTTTCCACTCTTTCATGAAAGTATTGGCCACCATTTTTTTTTTAATTTTATGATCTTGTTTAATAGAGAAGGCATAAGTTGATCAAAACCAAGTAGATTTTTAACAAGAGAAAACTTGTTAAGTATTTGTATTTACCTTGTCTATTAAATACTTGGTAAGTTAAATGCTTGATAAGTATTTGCTATCCACAGGTCTCTACAGAGCAAAACAAAAAAATAGAGTCTTTTACCAGACAATTAAACATAGGAGGAAGTAAGAGTATTCTGCAAAAGTTTTGTAGAGGGGGTTGAGAGGGCCAGTATGGGGTATAATTTAAATCTCACCAATAATCTTAGCCCTCACTAATAATCTTAGCAATGCAAACAAACACAGTAGTAAGGCTAAGAATTGGGAACACATGAAAAAAAATTATACATGAGCTTCCCATGTTGGTACCAGAGATGGAAAATATTTATATAAATTGATGTCATTATAAACTCTTAATACTCTCTGGACAAAAAATTATATAATTATTATTTAAACATTTATTCAATTATAAATGTTCCTAAATATTGACCTTAAGTTTCTCTTTGAACAAACTACCCTCAGAGATGCTCTCTTGACCTTCAATGATCCATTGTGTGTGCACAAGAGGAAATGGACAGCATAAATGGCTCCATATCTTCTAAAGACATGGCATTTGTAGCCAATACCTTCCTAAAGAAAGTTGGCAGCGAATAGATAGTGTCAATCCATACTGGGAAAAAGTACTCAGCAATTAAAAGGATAAAATAAAGAGAGCCTGTGATTTAGAGAACCATTAAACAGGTATATTACATTAAAGAAAGCAGAAACAAGGATATTACATGGTTTTGCTTATGTAAAATGTACAGAGAAATGTTTCTGTAGAGATTTATAGTTGTGTTTGACACATGGGGGATGAAAGTGAAAATAGGCATGAAGAATATATTAGTGTTATTGAATCTATCCTGTCTTTGGATTGTAGTGAAGGATGAATAAGTATGTTAATTTACTAAAATATTTTAAGCATTCACTTATGTAAATTTTATAGTATACACTTGATATAAAAATCAGGTATAAAAGTACAAGCTCAGAATGAAGCAAGACACCAAATTCTTTCTCTAAAGTAAACCACTGGCACAATGATCTCACTAATAAAGTTCCTTCAACATTTAGGGAAAAATAATACCAATTCCACCCAAATGAGAAAATTATGGAGGAATTACTTCCCAGTTCATCCAAAGATTAGCACTACATGAATAACAATGTTATAAAGAAGTATAATAAAGTTACAGAACAATATCTGCAAGATAAATATACCTAAACATTATTAATAAAAGTAGAAATATAAACATTATACTTTATAAAGATTAAAAGAGATAAAATGTCATCAAGTTGACTTTTCACTGAAATGCAATGCTAGCATTACATTAAGAAGAAATAAAAGATTCATTATGTTGACAGGTATATAATATAAATATACAACTATTTCTCTAGGTTAGAATGAAAATATTTGAGAAAATCTCCCTATTAAATAATTAGCTGTGTAGGGAATTGAATGCATGACTTTAACTCATTTTAGACAAGTATTCTGTCAGTGAAACTATATCATCAGGTGTGATATTAATTCTTGGAATACCTCTTATCAAAGTAGGACTAGAAAAGGAAGTCCCTAAGGTTGCTTAGAAAAAAAAAAACTAAAATAAACGTACAGTTAATATAAAACTTTGAAGTATTTTATTAAAGTCAAAATGTCTTTCCTCTGATCTTGGAAAGGAGAATATGAAGTAAGATGAGAAAATGACTTAAAAAAAGAAGGTACAAGGAATGGAAGATGTAGAACCTCTTAAGTACAGTGTGAAAAATTGAAAAGAAGATGATCCACATGTCCACCAAGGGTAGTCATGCAATGGCAGTTGGTTTAGAATCTGATGAATGTAACAGCCATTAAATGTCAACATGGTGAAATGTCTAAGATTTATTGTGATGAAGAAAATATTGATTGTAGAACAATAATTCATATAAAGTGGATTAATATAACAAGTATCCACTATGAATTTCATTTGTGCTAAACTCCAGGAGAAAAAGCAAAACAACACAAAACAAACCAAAAACAACAACAACAACAAAAAAACAAAACATGCTTGTAGGCTATTGTAATAATAAAACCAACAGAAAAAATGTTTCATCTCATATATAAGAAACCCAAGGACTATCTATAGTCTACCTTCTACCAGATTAAATTCCTATGTGATATTATTATTATTTTTTAAAATTACCTTTATACTTCAAGTGTGTACATTTTTTCTGCTTTCCTCTCTAACTTCTTGATTGCAATAAGTGGCAAACATTCTTAAGCATATTTCTATGTTAGCAATGGACTCAAATTATAAAAAGAAATATTTGCATATGTGATTGATTCTTCCTTCAACTTTCTCTTAATAAGGGACTGAATAAATCTGCAATAGAAATACAGGCTGGCAGAGAAACTATAATATAAATATGATATATTTTGTGTTACACTTGGACTAGATATGAATAATATTTAAATAAATGTGAAATAATATACATTCTGTTATTCACTGGTGCTTTGTAGATTATAAAATCCATAAGTTTAAGTAAATACTAGAAAGAGGCAGATTGGATGAGTGTCCTACAAAGTTTGTAGTTCTGGTTCTGTCATGCATTTTTAGGCACCCTGATTGTAGATTTTATGGGCAGTAGAAGAATAAAGCTAAATCTACTTCTCACTCACTGAACAAAAAGGTTTCAATGATTGATGAAAAGCTCATGGTAATTTGGTGAGGAGTGATTTGGATGTATACCCAGAAGTGGTATGGCTGGGTTCCAAGACAGAGCTATCCCAAGTTTTCTAAGATATTGCCGTACTGACCTCCATAGTGGTTGCACAAGCCTGCACTGCCACCAGCAATGGAGGAGTGTTCCCCTTTCTCCACACCCTCACCAGCATGTGCTGTCATTTGAGTTTTTGATCTTAGCCATTCTGACAGGTGTGAGATGGAATCTTAGAGTCAGTCATCTTGAGTTGCATTTCTCTGATGATTAAGGATGCTGAGCATTTCTTCAAGTGTCCCTCAGCCTTTAGGAATTCCTCCTTTGTGAATTCTCTGTTTAGCTCTTTCTCCCATTTTTTAATTGGATTATTTGGTTTCTTGGCATTTAATTTCTTGAGTTCTTTGTAAATTTTGGATATTAGCCCTTTGTCAGATGTGGGGTTGGTGAAGATTTTTTCCCAATCTGTAGGTTGCCGTTTTGTTCGAATGACAGTGTCTTTTGCCTTACAGAAGCTTTTCAGTTTCATGAGGTCCCATTTATTGATTGTTGGTCTCAGGTCCTGAGCTGTTGGTGTTCTGTTCAGGAAGTTGTCACCTATGCCAATGATTTTGAGGGTTTTTCCCACTTTCTCTTCTAATAAATTGTGTCCTGCCTTATGTTGAGGTCTTTGATCTACTTGGACTTAAGTTTTGTACAAGGTGATAAGTATGGGCCTGATTTCATTCTTTTCCATGTGGATATCCAGTTGGACCAGCACCATTTGTTGAAGATGCTGTCCTTTTTCCATTGTGCTGTTTTGGTTTCTTTGTCAAAGATTAGGTGACCATAGGTGTGTGGGTACATTTCTGGGTCTTCAATTCAATTCCATTGATCGACTGGTCTGTTTCTATACCAGTACCATGCTGTTTTTATTACTATTGCTCTGTAGTACAGCTTGAAATCTGGGATGGTGATACCTCCAGATATTTTTTTATTGTACAGAATTGATTTAGCTATTCTAGGTTTTTTGTTGTTCCATATGAAATTGAGAATAGCTCTTTACAGGTCTATAAAGAATTGTGTTGGTATTTTGATAGGAATTGCATTGAATCTGTATGTTGCTTTTGGTAGGATGGCCATTTTTATTATGTTGATACTACCTATCCATGAGCATGGGAGATCTTTCCATTTTCTGATGGCCTCTTCAATTTCTTTCTTCAAGGGCTTGAAGTTCTTGTTGTACATGTCCTTTACTTGCTTGGTTAGAGTTACCCCCAGGTCATCTATGTTCATAGCAGCCTTATTTGTAATAGCTAGAAACTGGAAACAACCCATATGTCCCTCAACTGAAGAATGGATTAAAAAACTATGGTACATCTACACAGTGGAATACTACTCAGCAATCAGAAACAAGGAAATTATGGAAATTTTAGCCAAATGGATGGAACTAGAAAAGCTCATTCTGAGTGAGCTAACCCAGACTCAGAAGGATGCACATGGCATCTATTCACTTATAATTGGATTTTAGCTATATAATACAGGATATCTATACTACAATCAATGCACCAAAGGGAATAGGAACATAGACTTTTTCTTCCTGTCAATGAGACACTTTGCCCTAGTGGTGCTGCCTTGTAGGCCCCCAGTGTATGTGGAGGCTCTTGGCCCTCATATGACTGCTGAACTGGGGTGGGCGTCTGTTATGTAGGGACACACCACTCCAGAGGAGTGGGATGGAAGGATTAGGGAGTAGAGAGTGGAAGGCGGGAGTGGGAAGGGTCGAAAGAGATGTAAACTTAAGCAATTAAAAAAGTAAAAAGAAAAGCTCAAGGGTAGGTGTAAGATTTTATTTCTACTTGTAAGTAGAAATTAATGGTTTCAAATGAAACCTTCAGACTATGGATGATCACCAGATGTTTTGGCAGGAGTGAAGGCAAAATCCATGGAAGTTATTTGCATTTTGGAGGAGCAAGATGGAACATTCATTTTTCCTGTAGATCTTCCTTGTAAATAAGAACATAGATCCCCATCTATATAATTGCTTTATAAGAGTAAAGAGATAATGAATTTAATTAATAATTTATACTTAAGATGTACATTTGGAAACAGTATTCAAAATTAAAATACTGTAGAACTTGTTAATAAAATCACTCAGTGTTTTTACCTACATCTCCAAGGCATTGCACATTGACATTTCTTCAAGTTAAAGAGACTTTCCTAGATCACAATGGAAGTTCATATTCATTCTTTGAAAACTAGCTTAGTGACACCAGCAAATCATTTTAGAGACTTCAAACAAATTAAAAGTTTCCTTTTCTTATAATCTTGTTTCATATATGCATAGTTACTGATATTGTTATTACTAAATGTTATACTTGGCCTGTGTATATCTTTCCAAGGTATGTGAATCAGTAAGGTAAAAATTCCATTTTAGGGGTTGGGGAGATGACTCAGAGGTTATGAGCACTGGCTGTTCTTCCAAAGGACCTAGGGTCAAATCCCAGCACCCACATGGTAGTTCAAAGTTGTATGTAATGTTTGGGTGTGGTGGTGCATGCCTTTAACCCCAGCACTGGGGTGGCAGAAGCAGGTGGAATTCAAGGCTGACCTAATCTACAGAGTAAGTTCCAGGACACGCAGGGATACACAGAGAGAGAAACCCTGTCTCAAAAACAAACAAACAAAAAATTCCATTTTATTTATCATCTTTCATGAACTAATGTTAAAAATATTTCTTGTTAATGACATGTGATCTTGACTTTTAAATTATGTCTAAAACCACATTGTTTCCTGATCAAAAAGAATGCTTCATATAGTCAAATGAAAATTAAAGATTTGATTTAAAATTTTTATTCTTCAGTTGATTGCTAGTTACTGAATTTTACCTTCAATGTAATCTCCAGAGGTGTTTCATTCCTAGTTATAAAACCAAAAAGACAGACTTTTCTGCTTTGCTGTATATGTAGTGGCTGACATTGGGCCAGGACATTGGCATAAAGTAGAATTGTATACTCAGTACTTGTATAAATAAAATTGTTCTTGTATTAAGTACATAATAAAAGTCAATAATATAACAATCTTAAGTACGATTAAATGTGTCACTCTGTAAATGTAAATGGTTATTTTCACAGAAAAGCAATAGCAAAGTAAAAAAACCTAAAATGATTTCTCTGGTAGACTTTTTTTTTAAACATTATAAATAACTTTATTTTAAAACAATTGTATGATGAAGGTATCAACTTTATTATTTATTAAAAACAAAAGCAAGTTTTCCTATTAACAAAATGGATGTATATTATTTTCATAGAAAGAATAAAATAAAATAAAATTATGGCTGAATATTTGCTACTTTAGGATATAAACATCTTAAATACTTTTTTTCAGTTGAGCAATATTTTGATTTTACAATTATCATTCCCGAGGATATTATTTTGTATAATTACATGAAAACAACATGACTGAATTAGGTTTAGGGTCATTTCAGAAACTGTTAGAAATTCTGTCCTAATACCAGAAAAAAAAATTATCTAATAATTCTCATGAAATCTATATCAGTAACTTCAACAGGAGTATTTAAAAATCAAACATTCTAACAAAATACAATCTCAAAATATATGAATTTCTCTTTTTTCATTGCCTTTCCATAACATAAATCCTCCAGATATTGATAAGAGTTTACTCTATTGGTTATAAAAAAGAATAACAATATAAATCAGATGGTTAGCATATAAAAATACACTTAGTATCATTCATGCATTTGTCTCTGCCTGGATTAGAAATTGTTGAGATGCTACCAGATTTACCATTTCTCAAATTATAGCCAATCTCCATCAATAATTAGTACTATTAAATTTGGAATATTTGATCTCTTCAAGTAGATATGTCATCTTTTTCTTCTTTAATTCTTTCTTTATCACTAGCAAAGGATGTATGTGTATATATATATATGTATATATACATCACTAGCAAAGGATATATATGTGTGTGTGTGTGTGTGTGTGTGTGTGTGTGTGTGTGTGTGTGTGTATGCTGTAAAGTTCCTGTAGGTTTGGTAAATTCTCTCTTTTTAAAATGACTATTTGTGTTATCTCAGTGTGTCATCACACATATCTGGCTGTAGCATAATTGAACTTCCTGCAGCTCTGTGTTTAGTGAGGCTATATGACTAGTGCAAACCAATAAGTTGTGAACTAGCAATCAGTGATATATCTCAACAACCTTCCTTTTCTTTCTGATATTGTACTCAGTACAATTGTACTTTTCACAGAGATGTTATTCCTTAGCATGAACCATTGAATTTTCAATGAAAAGACCCCACCTATGGCCTACTCTAACCCAAACATCCAAGTTGAATGAGTAATTAATCAATCTTTGTGATTTCAGGTAGTGAAGTTAAATAATTGTTACTGAGTAATATGACTCATTGGAGCAGAAAGATATATGTATTTCTCAGATGGCTCTGTTTTAGGACATTTAGGCACATCTTCTCTGATATAAGAAACATATTTTCCTTTGTCTACTCACAAAACATTTGTCATCTAGTCCTTGTAAATCTAGAAATATATCATACCTGTTGCTATTAGTTCATTCCTTTGAACATTTTTCTTGAATGAGAATTGAATCCTCTTCCAGAAAGCTTTTTTTTTTTTTTCTCAAAATTACTACCTTCTTTGGTTTTGAAAAATGTTTGGAGAATTTGGCTTCTTCTAGGGAATATTTGTCCAGCACCTCCTTTGGCATTGAAATTTCAAGACTACATTAATCTTTTTAATCCAATTTAAAACTTCCTTAAAAATTCTGGGTGGCATGAAAAGATTCTTAAGAGTCCTCTAGAAATCCCTACTGCAATGGTTTCAGAAAAGCACATTTCTTACATATCATAGACATTGGAGGTTGTATTTCTCAATCATTTTTAAGGGTTCTGAAAGCTTCTATTTTTAAGTTGAGAATATCACAGTGGTGAAATTTATAACACAAGCAGAGCCCTCCAACCCATAATATTTTGACACTTATTTCAAGTGTCACTGCCTTATAAAACTCAATTTAAGCATCTTTCACAAGTTCTGTGTAGATGATCTAGAAGCTTCATTAAATATGTGATATCTGACACCTGTTGGTCCTTGGCTGTGGATCTCAACAGATCCCAAGCTCTCATTAGTGATAGGAAAGGTCTCATTCATGGTGTGAAAGGTCTCGTTTTAACATTTTATTTAAAGCTGTTGTTGCAGGTTCTATTCCAGAAGGTTATTAGAATGCAATGTGGACTATTCTGTGTTTTCAGTATGTTCATAAAATGGGTTAAAAATATGTTTTTCTACAACTGCCATCCCAGTTTCTTTAAGGAAATATTTGAAGATTTATTTAAAGTTCTATTCATTTATTATTGTTTTCTGAAGCCAATATGATCCATACATAACTAATGTAAGTTCATCTACTGCTTATTTAACACTACTTGGGGTATTTCTACGTGGACTACAAAGTGTAACTAATGAAACTTAAAAATGTATTTGTTCTTTCAGTGTTCAGACAACTTATGCTAAAATGATTGCTGGCAGTTCTTGGATAGTTGTTCCAGTGGAGATCTCAGACCTCAATAGATAGTGACTCCATGTTCAGAATGAGTACATGATAAGCAATATAAAACAATCCATCTCATGAAGAGAAAACAAAGAGGTAATCTATAAAAGTGTATTGTGATGATAGGCTAATAACTTCAATTTGTGTTCACTATTTAAACTTAAAACCATGGAAACTAAATTTTGTGTTAGAACATTAAACAGTTTGAGTTTTCAAAATCTTCTAGTGT
This sequence comes from Lophiomys imhausi, assembly GCA_907164525.1. Lineage (NCBI taxonomy): Eukaryota > Metazoa > Chordata > Mammalia > Rodentia > Muridae > Lophiomys > Lophiomys imhausi. The sequence goes on from CAJQZJ010033999.1 coordinate 404,858, forward strand.
GTTTAAGTACCATTAAAAGTTTTATAATTTTATTTTCATATTAGAAGTAGTCATATTGTTTCATCTGTCTTATAAGTCATGGTCCTTTATGTGATAAACATGATCAAAACAACCTGAATAAGAGACTTTTGAACCATCCTCTTGTGATTGGGCATGATCTAATTTATAATTGAATTTGAGCACTAGAAGTCTATGACTAGATTAAAAAGGAAGATGTTGTAGCTCTATTCTAGGCTAGTTTATCACATGGCTGATAGTTATGTAAACTTATAAACTGCTATCTCACAATATATTTTGTCTATTTAAAATTTCATGTTTATTAGCACTAATTTTTAATTTGTACTGTCTATGCAGTTTGCATGCAATGTCATATAGTATGCACATGCATGTACAGATGACCTGATAGCATACTTGAACATTGTCATCACATGATGTCCTTAAGAAATTCCGACACTTTTGTCTATTACCGAACCTTTTGGAGTTCCATGTAAGGTTGTACAAGGCAGAAAACCAAGATATCTTTGTTTTATATATTAGAAAGAAACACTTCCAAAGATCACAGACAATGCTACATAGTGAGGCTCTGTCTCAAAAAAATATGCACATGCCACATATCTGACAAATGATTAATTCTAGTGAATAACAAGATGCTTTAAACTCTGTAATAAAATTCAAATAATCTATTTAGAAAGAGAAATAAAGACATAAACAGTTACTTTTCTAGGAGATATATTGAGAGTAGAAGACATGTAAAACTATGTTCAAGCTCATTAGCCATAAGGGAGATACAAATTAAATACTAAGATGAGATAATCATACACATTTAGCAGAATGCTTAAAATGACATAAAATGTTGGCAAAGAAACACAGAAACTAGATAATTCATGTACCATTGGTTTGAATTTAAAAATTGTAAAACCACTTTATAGAACTGTTTGTCAATTTTTTTTCTTTCTTTTGTTATCTCTGATCAAACCCAGAGTCATGCATGCGAAATAAGAGACCTATTACTGATGCACATGCATAGTCTTGATATGGCAGTTTCCTTCTTGGGCAGTATTTACCACTGCAAAACGCACACAAAAGTCATATGCACATATTCATAACATGTTCATTGCATAATGTCCCTAAAACAGTCATATGCTAAAAGAAGTGGTCAATTGAACAGATTGTGGTGTTTATTCCATAGAATACATCTTTTCAATAAAGAGGAAATATAGGAAGTACCTATCAATATCTGTAACAAACTAAATAAATCTTGAAGGAATTTTACTGAACAAAATTAGCCAATCCAAAAAGCATTTGTAGTGTTCAGGTTCATTTATTTAATGTTTTTCTAAATGACAAAACTACCAAGATGGAACTTATCATAGTATTTGACAGGATTTGGAATATAGATGATAGGATCATTAAAAAGCAGCATACATCTTCCATGTTGTATTATTTATTTTTTCTACCACTGTAATAAAATACCATGAACAAAAGCAACTTATTGAGAAAAGGGTTTATTTTGTTATTTTTACCTTATGATTCTAGAAGGAAAAACCCATCCTAACCGAAAATGGATAACATCAGTCATTAAAAGCATGGTGGCAAGAACAGTAAGCTATCTGGTCACAGTTTTACCTACACACAGGAAACAGAGTAAGAACAGGAAGTGGGCAAAGTTAATGACCCCTCAAAATCAACTTCTCATGATGCAATTTCTTCAACAAGGTTGAACATCTTAAAGGTTCTATACCTTTCCAATCAGTTCAATAAACTGAAGATCAAGTGTTCCCATAACATGAGACTATGGGGGGCATTTCTTATTCAAATTGCTATATATGTGATATTAACTTTAAGTGGTTAATAGCTGGATTAAGATGGAGGTGCAAGAACCTATTAACAGTATGAAATGGTGCCAAGTTAAAATCCTGTCTTCTCAAAATATTACTATCAGTTATATGGGAAATCTGATTAATGGTTTTATTCAGTATCAGTATCCTGGAAGAGATACTGAATGATTGTTTTATGGGACATTAACATTTAGGAAATCTGGGTAAAGATTCTATAAAATTGCTCAGAAAAGATTTGAAGATAGATGATAGAGAACACATGAAACATTCTACTTTTGTTGTGAAGCTGTTTAAGAACTCCTTGTCAGCTGATAATCAGAGCTAACTTATTTCAGTGAAAGTGGACTTTCTTGGAGTTTGAGTAGAATAAGGCCTGTTACCTGAACATAATGAGAGAATCAAAGGCAAAAAAGTACATCTGAAGCTGTGTGAGATAGCAGAACTAAGGAGTAAGCTGGAAGAATTCCCTTTAAATTTCTGTCATGCTAAGGATGACATCCTGTCTGGTGGTATGTCCATGGTACTCCATATCAAAGACTACAGAACATGGAGCACCTGGGTTAAAAGGCAGTAGAGAAGGGCTGTGAACAGTCAAGCCTGACAGTGGTGACATTGGAGCTGGACATGAACAACCAGCTATGACAGCACGTACATCAGTCTACATCAGTGAGTGGTGCAGAGGGAGGTCTTCAGCAAATTTTATGAACATAGTGTGGGCTGTAGTATTTTTACAGAAGTTATCTCTGAAGGAGCCAACATTGGAGGCAGTTGATAAGTCATTATTGGATGTTATCTTTACAACTTTTCCTTTAACTCCTATCTTTCCAGCTCAGTAGAAGTCAGGATTAATAATATATGTGTCAGATAAAAAAACAAAACAAAACAAAAAAGCAAACAAACATAAAAACAAACACCAAAGCAAAAAAACTTGGAAACTTAGAAGAGTGAGGCAGAAAATATAGTGAAGCCTTTTGTCTTCTCATCTACTGTTACTTATATTCAACTTTGGCAGGTTACCAAGACAAGTGAAGATATAAGTTTAAATTCTATTGCAAAAGTAATCTTGGGCACAAAAAAATAGATGGTTTATCAATACCTCAAAGATTTAAGGCCTTTGACATTGTAAGAGTAGAAAAACAAAACAGGATAAGGTGGACTAAAAAAAAACACAATGAAGAAAAAAAAATTAATGCTTTGCATTCTATTGCTTCTAATCATTTAAAAAACTGTTATATAGATGCATTTGTGTTATTTTTTCACATTTTGTTTTAAACTTTTGTCATGATATAGAAGAAAGGCTGAAATTTTTTTTAAATTTATTTTTCATTTCTTCAAGTTACATCTGAATCACAATCCACTCCCTACACCCCCCTCCCGCCCCCCCCCTCCCCCCCCTTCTCCCCCCACCCCCCCTCCCCTCCCCTTTTTTTTTTTTTTTAGTTTAAGGTATATCTTCCCTCCCCCCAACAGCTCCCTCTTTTAGTCCAACAAATGGTTCTTTCTCTTATAACAATAAATAAAATATGAAACAACAGAAATAAATAGGCCACAATTATAAGAGTTTTGTGGCTTAGCATACATTCCCAATGTCCAGTCCATATGTATTTGGCACCTGACTTTAACATTGTACTATCTAACCATCTCCATGAGTTTAAAATTTTATATCTAACTCAGCTTTCAAAAATGCAATAACAATATTGTCAGGGTGATACTGTTTATTGGAGCCCTTAATTTTTTTCTTTTGCTTTGTCAAAAGAACTCTCAAGACAATTTTTATTTTTGACATTAGAAAAACAATTTGATTAATTTACACACATATATTATAATAATAGCATGAATAATGAAATTGTAATCTCTACAAATAGGGTTGCTTTTTCTGTTCAAATCTTATCTACAGTTCCACTTTAAGTATTTTATCAAATTTATTAATTTTTTCAAAGGTATTAATCTTGCTCATAATATCTCTGATGATTTTTTTACTTTTATACTTAGAATATATAATGTGAAACAATGTTAAAAGCATTTTTAGCATCAATTATACAGTCTTAAAACTCTAACAGGACATGAAGACTTTATGAATAATTATTTTTATGATATCAAAATTTTATGACCTAAATTTTTTTGGAAAAAGAGGAAGAAATAATCCAGGGTTAGCTAATTTTTTTAATCCATGCAAAACTTACATATCATTCCAAATGGAAATTTTTTCATTATCCTTACATGCCCCACTTTCTTGCTGACTCCAAGACTAAGCTAATATGAGTTGGATGTTTGGAATGGTGGTACATGTCTGGAATTTATCTCTCTCCCAGAAATAATGAGTTTTATAAATTAATGCATTACATGTTAATGTTTAAAATCAAGTAGAAGTACTTTGCTTAGAAAATTCCTTAATTTTTGTTGTATAACTTTCCCTGGGGAGATATGTAAAAGCAACTATTCTCTCCAGATAGAACATCAACATTAGAGCAATGAAATAATTGCACCAAAATGTTTTCTGTGAGACTGGGTGTTTGTTGGGTTATTTATAGAAGCATGTAAGACTGAAAGGCAAATATATCACCAAAAAAAAAAAAAAAATCACTCCAGCCTGAGTAAAGACCCATAAAACTGTATCCCTGGATCTCTCCACAGGATAAACAGACAACTTGGCTGATTGGAAAATGTTCTTTCCCCAGGAATTATTAGTGCACTTAAAACCCTTATAGAGGAACCATGTGAAATTTTGGGTTTCAGGAACTCCTGAGATTTGTGAGTTTCTTTACTTCCTGAACCACATGGGTTTCATGGACTTCCTGAGTTGTAGTGAGTTTCTTTATTCCTTCTAGGAAGGAATGTTCCAGTTTTGGTGGAACATTCTATGTGTGAGACTTATAAGAATTAGGAAAATATGCTGTTTCTTGATAATAAAAAGTGTTAGAACATGATGAGATACCTTTTCTACGTCATTTTAGATCTTGTAACAAGTTACGTTACAGTTTGGCAATATGACAGTATTTAAGACCATATTTGCCTTCCAGTATGAACATCGTTTGTAAAATGAAGGGAATGTATAACCACAGAAGTGATGGTTTGTATCACAAGCGGAGGGCTTGTGAGTTACAGAAAGCAAAGTAGCATACAATATAAACATTTTTCCCAAGAGTAATTTAACTGGGACAAATTAGAAATACCTAATTATCATACTATTCAGAGAAGAGAGATCATTTATGAACTGTTTTATTACCAGAACATTATCATTTTCTAGGAATTTGATAAAATGTTAATAAATTTTATCATGAAAATACTCCTTTCTGTATATATAAAGATATCTGATGTTTTCCTCTACTTTTTCCATTATGTCTTGAGTCAATATGATTTCCATAGAAGTCTCCATTTTAATAACTCAGATTAGAAGAGAAAAGCACAGTAATGAATATAAATTCAGGCTTATGTGTAAATCACCTCTTGTTAGCAGTGTCTTGTGACACACGCCTCCAATACTAGCTGCTTATGAGGCTGAGACTGAGGTAACCTTATGCAACCCAGACTACAAAATAAAATATTAAATGCAGGCCAGGACCAAATAGCTCAGTGGGAAAGAGCTTCTTAGCATGGGAGAGAATTCAGTTTTAATCCCAGTATTGGTAAAAAAAAATCATTTCACACACTTTTCAGAATGTAATACATACAAGGTATATTGAAACTGCAACTTAGCTATCAATTGTATTTATTAATAAGTATAAACTACAAGATTAGGCAAGCTGGGTGGTGGTGGCACACCCCTTTAATCCCAGCATTTAGGGAGGCAGAAGCAGGTGGATCTTTGTGAGTTCAAGGCCAGCCTGGTCTACAGAGTCAGTCCAGGCCAGCCAGAGATACACAGAGAAACCCTGTCTTTAAATCCTTAAAAAAAAAAAAAAAAAAGATTAGACTGTCAGAGCAGCTAGCAGGCTGGTGAGAGATTGGCAGGCCTGGCCCATCTTAATTGACAGCCTGACTTGTCCTGGGGAAAAAGCCCTGGACCAAGGGTGGTCTTCACCACCTGCAACCTAAACTCTGCTAACTAATACCTTCATTAATAATGGTAAGTTGTTATATTAGGCTGGCAGAGCAGCCAGTGGCCTGGTGGGAGATTGGCAGGCCTGATTTGCCTTAGAAGCCTATAGGCTGGGTGCAGCAGTTTGGTGGGGTGATTTGGTGGGGCAGCTTGGCTGGGCAACTGCAGGATATTTATTCATTCATTCATTCATTCATTCATTCATTTATTTATATATCTATCTATTTTTACAGTGGCATTTGTTTATTTATTACTTCAGGTTACATCTCCATCACAATGCCCTCTTTCCACCCCTCCCAGTCTTGTCATCCCATCCTCTACCCCTTATCCCTTCCATCCCACTCCTCCGGAGTGGAATGTCCCTACATATCAGTTCCCCACACCAGTTCAGCAGTCATATGAGGGCCAAGAGCCTCCTCATTCACTCGGGGCATATAAGGCAGCACCACTAGGGCAAAGTGTCTCATTGACAGGATAAAAATCTATGTTCCTGTTCCCTTTGGTGCATTGGTTGTAGTATAGTTATCCTGTACTATATGGCTAAAATCTGATTATAAGTGAATAGATGCCATGTGCATCCTTCTGAGTCTCGGTTAGCTCACTCAGGATGAGCTTCTCTAGTTCCATCCATTCGACTGCAAATTGCATGATTTCATTGTTTATCCTGGATGAGTAGTATTCCATTGTGTTATTAATAACTACAAAGTGTTATAGTAGACCAGCAGAATTGCTGGGGTGGTCTAGAGGGACAGCTGCCAGGGTTTGGCAGGAGCCCAATGAGCCTGGATTTCTTGGACTGGTGGCCAATAGGCCACCATGATCTTTTCCCCATTAATTAAATACACTAAAACCTTTTAATGTTTCAACACTTAGCCCCTAGCTGGGCAGACTCTCAACTAGATAATCTAAATTAATCCAGACCACATAATCTCAAACAGCCATGTAACCTGCTGTACCTTTGCAGAGCTCTTAGACACATCTGTTTGCTTCCTTGTCTCCTTGTGGAAGGAGAGATTCCTGTGTGTAAAATGCAGGATTCTTGTTTCTGTCTCAGGAATTCTCACCTTCTTATACTCTGTCTGCTCAGCTCTGTTGTCCATCAGCGACTTTTCTTAACCAAGCAGAGAATGCCTCAGAAGGGGTGGTAACCAAATCTCAGCATTGAAATCAACCTTTCAGTACCAATGTATTAGACCTTCCTCCAACAGTACATATTATGCAATTTAAATATAATAAAAAGTGATGTTAAAAGATATTTTCAAGTTTCTTTCATATTCATTAAGATTGTTATACTCTTTAAGAACTACAGAATTAGCTCTAAAACAAAGATAAATTAACTAATAAAATATTACTATCTAACTTAACACATTAAATCAATACATTATAACTGAAATTTTATTATAAATAAACTTGACAGGATTGTTATAAATACTAATAGGACCATTCACAATATTTGTCCTGTGATTGACAAGTTGAAAAAGTGTAAATAAGTTCATTTTGGTTAGCTATATTGATAATTAGATCAGCTGATTAATACCTCATCTGACAGGTTAGAATATTTATATCAGTAGAAGAATAAGATTACCAGGAGATAGTATAATCCTGACTTTAAAAGAAAACTTAGAAGCATCCAGAGAATAGGGGCCAGGGTTCACTAGAGAAGGTCTTCACAACACATTTGTAGAACAGTTTGTTTGTTGCTGTTTAGTGTTAATCACATTTGTTTCCTGGAATTCTAACATAGGTACAGATACTTAGTGCTTAAATGCTCATTAAGAGAATACACACTGTAATAATATCTATCTGCAGCCTTGACCACCATGCTGATAGCAGCATAGAGAAGCCAGAAAGTGAAGGATATGGAAAATTATTTATGTTTTCAGCAGATCAGGCATTTTGCAAGCCTCTTCAGATGGAAAAAAAATTCAAAAGTGATGCCGATAGTTAAGACTCAGCTCACCAAAATCAAATTTCAAGTGGATATGAATGCTTATTTAAAGTCTTTGTCAACAAAACAAAACTATATACTTTATATACTATAAACCACAATATCATCCAAACTCTGTCATAATAGAATCATATGAATCATCCCTCATGGCAGAAACTTGTAAACCAAGGCAGGAGGATTACAAGTTCAAATCCAGACTAGGTTTAAAGGCTGATTCCAAAGCCAGACTGGCCAACTAAGCAAAATTATGTTCCCAATGGAAATAGATGGCTGGAGATATAGGACAATGGCAGTGTTTCGTTAGCATACAAATGACTCTGAGCACAATTCCCAGTATCCATTCCCAAGCAAAAGAAAAAATAAATAAGACAAACAATAAAATGTCAAATCTACACATACATCATAACTAAAATGAGACAATTAAAAATATATCCCACAATCCCATTTCTTTCATGTAAATAAAATGTATTGGTTTAGTGAGCCTTGTACATAGTGGTAGAAATTCTCCAATGATACAACTTAGTTTCAGTGTTTCCTTACACATGCCAAAGCAACATTGAATGAGGCAATCAGATACATCTAACACTCTGAATGCTCTCTAGGAAATATGTTAATTTGTGTATATCATTTTGACTTGATTATTGTAAGTCTTGCTTAAATTATATTATGTTTGGACTGCTTTCTTGTTGACTCCAAGACTGAGATAATGGGATCTGAATGCTTGCTGTTTTAGCACATGTAAGGAATTTCTTTCACTCCAAGAAAATAGAACATGGTATACATTAATATCTACAAACTTGTAGAATTATTTTGCTTGTCAGATTCATTTAACTAGAAAAGAAATAAATAGTAGGTATCCTATGTTTGAGAGCCCTTGGGAATTTCTCTTTTGTATCAAAATTAGCTTCACTTTCTCTCATTAAAAGACTAATAAACCTATATTAGTAGTCTTAAAAATAAATTAATTTTGCATATTTAAAAATTAAAGATTGCTAAAATTAAGGGTGGTGAGCTGCTGAATTTTTAGCACATAGCTTGAGTGTTAGTAATTTAAAATTATTTTGTTCATAATTAGTATGGGTATTTTGAACATTTATTAAAAAGAAAACAACTTGTCATGCTATGGTACTATGGTTGTTTGTCCTCCACCAGTAACACTTTTATTTTTGTGTTTGAATTACCTGAGATTAGCACAAGAACGAATAAGTAGTATGTTGACATTTTTCTCTGTCAATTTATCAAACAGTACCACCCAGTCATTTCAATTATATGAGCCAAAAGAATCATTTCCAAGAATCCTTTGAAAATAAATACATGAATAATACTACAGTTAATATTTTAAGATAAGTTAGCTAATTTTTTTGTTAGAATAGAAGAATAGGTTTTTGAGGATTCATTTAATTCATTCAATTAGCAAGTAATCCAGTAGAAATAATACCAGAAAGTTTACTAAAATTTTATTTTAATGAGTTTTTCAGCAAATAAAATATGTTTAATTATTATGATCGTATAATTTGTACATTTTACTCCACTTAGATAAGCCATCTGTCTGATAGCTTTTTAATCTGTTGCTTCTGGTAACATTTTCTAGATTATGACTCAGCTTTGACTGTTCTTTAACATAGAAAAAGTATTTTTTAAGAATTCAGTTCTAATACACTCTGGAAATATGAGGATCATGGTAAGATATTTCTCCCAAAATTGAAATGTGTACTTTTTAATTTTCAGATCATGTTAATTGCAGCAGGTTAGAGGAGTTGTATATGTGTGTATATGTATACAAATGCACATACACAAAGAAATTAATGTTTCTTAGGCTTTTCTGTAGAAATAAATCGATGCATTTTCCTACTGAAACTTGTCAATAATAAAATGCAAAATTATACTGTACTTGTTTGTTTTGTGTGTATAAATGGTGACAAAAACTGAAGAGTTTTGTAACATTTTGACAATATTATTCATTTGAATTTTTCAGAAACCTTACTGAACAGGGCTCAAATTGGATCGAAAATGTTTAACAACAGTGAATAACCAAAAGCTTGATTCCTACTGAACTCTTAAGAGGTTAAAATATAAAAACATAGAATTTATCACAAAATTTTATTTTACTTGTCAAAATATAGTGTTCATATTGTTGTTGTTCAAGGCATGTTAAGGCCACTCTCTATATAAAAGGCAGTCACAATACTGTATAATTCCCTGATGTTCTGGTCTGTACAGTACTTCCACCCTTCTTTTGTGATGTTCCCTGGGTCATAGATGCAGGAGCTATGCTGCATTTGTATCCACTGGGGCTGGGTGGCCTACAGGTTATCGATATATGCATGTAATCTGTTTGAGGAATTCTATAATGGTTGCCATTTGCTGTAGATAGAAGCTTATTTGATGAAGGGCAATAGCTACACTTATCTTGGGTATAAGGATAAAATTTAGAATGTAACTAAGGAATTATAGTGATCTAGTAAAGTGTTGGTAGTATGTTTTTTTCCTAAGGTCATTAGACTCGCTAGCCCTGGGTAGATGCCTAAACTTCCAGTACCATGCATGATTCAACTCCCGTTGAATAGGCCTAAAATCCACATAGACGCTATTCTTTACCATCTATCAGTCAACACAAATATTGAACCTTTACAGATATAATGCCATTGTGCTCAGTGTTAAGGTTCATTTGTGTTACATCTAGGTGGGACTATTAATTGCTTCCCTTCCTTGGCATTTTACATAATACTTTCTTATACTATGGAAACTAAACCATAAGTTAGACAAAACTCAAATAATCCCAGCTGTAGGCCCTAATTGTGGGTTGTCTTCAGAAATATGACGTTACCTTCAACCTGTAAGAGGCAACCAAAACAACAGCAGTAGCCTATATTTGTTTTGGGAATCATTTGGTTTCCTCTGACCACTCTAGAGGTGGTTTCTTGTCACTGGTGCTGGAGTTTCTTTTAGTCTTGTGAGGAATAATGTCAGTTCCAGTGGCATGAAAATGGACCAGAAAGTATCTCTGCAGTAAATCAAAGAGATCTTTGCAAATATACCTTAGAGTGGAATAGCTGGGTCATATGGCACATTGATGTCTAGTTTTTTAAGAAACCTCCACATTTCCATCATAGCTGTACTAGTTGTATTCCCAACCACATTTGAACAAGTAGTTCCCTTTTTCAACATCTTTGTCAGTATTAGTTGTCATTTTTCTTTATTTTATTTTTATTATAGCCTTTCTGACTGGGTAGTATGAAATTTCAAGGTAGTTGTAATTTGCATTTCCAAGAATGCTTAAGATGTGGAACATTTAAAAATATTTCTCAGTCATTTGTAATTTTTCTTTTGAGTTCATTAGTCCCAAAGCCCAACCTTTAATGGGGTAGTTTACTTATTTTATTTCTTTTTTGGCGTTTAGTTTTTTGAATCATTTGTATATTCTAGACACTAACCATCTGTCAGATGTATAACTTGTAAGATGATCTCCATTTCTGCATGCTGTGTCTTCAGTCAAATGACAGTGTCTCTTGTGGCATTTTTTTTTTTTTGGTTTTATGAGTTCCCATGTCAGCTGTTGGTCATGATGACCGTACTCACCATGATCTAGTTCAGAAAGTCTTTTCCTGTGCGACTGGGTTCACATGTATCCCTTACTTTCTTCTCTAAAAAATTCAGGGTATCGGGTCTCATGTTGAGGTCCTGGGTCTACTTGGTATTGAGATTTTTCCTGAGTGAGAGATATGACTCTAATTTCATTCTTTTTCTTTAACATGCAGTCTGTATTTATAGCATGATTCTTTATTTCTCATCCCACCCTCTTCTCCTATCCCATCCTCCCCTTCATTGCATCAGGACTAAGTGCATCCTCTTCCTCTGAGGCCAGACCAGCTAGGGGAAAGTGATCCAAAATCAGAGTCCACATCAGAGACACCTCCTTCTCCAAATGTTAGGGTACCCACATGAAGACCAAACTGCCTATTAACTACATATGTGTTGGGGGACTATGTCCAGTATATACCTGCTCTTCAGATGATGGTTCAGTCTCTGTGAGTCCCATGGGCCAAAGATCATTGACTCTGTTGGTCTTATTATGAAGTTCTTGGCCCCTCTGGGTCCCTCTATTTTTCCCTGAGCTCTCTCATAAGACTCTTTGAGCTCCACCTAATGTTTGGCTCTGCATATCTTTAGATCCACTGCCTCATTGAGCCTGTCAGAGGACAGTTATGCCAGGCTCCTATCTGCAAGCATAGCAGAGTATCATTAATAGTGTTGGGTGTTGTCTCTCTCCCTTGGGTTGTATCTTAAGTCAGGCCAGTCATTGGTTGGCCATTCATGCAAGCTCCACTCCTTCTTTATCCCTGCATATCTTGCAGGCAGGGCAAATTTTGGATAGAAGGCTTTATGGGTGGATTGATATCACCCTTCATCTACTGGAAGTCCTACCTGGCTACAGAAGGTTGCTACTTCAGTCTCCATATCCCCAGATGATAGTAGTTTCAGCTAGCATCACCCCCATATCCTGAGCCTACCCTGTTGCATGTCACCAGCTTCTCCCAGAGATGTATCCTCCACCCCACTAGTTTCCCATCTCTCTCCCAGCTTTCTCATATCACTTCTCATTTCCTCCCCCATTGTGTTCTCCCCATTCCTGATACTCATGTCTAATTTATTTCTCCTTCTGAGTGATATTCAAGCACCCTAACTTGGACCATCTTTGTTACTTAGCGTCTTTGTGTCTGTGGATTGTAGAATGGTTATCCTGTACTATATGACTAATCTGCACTTATAAGTGACTACATTCCATGTGTGTTTTTCTGGGTCCAGATTACTTCACACAGGATGATGTTTTCTAGTTCCATCCATTTGCCTGCAAATTTCATGATGTTCTTGTTTTGAATAGCTGAGTAGTATTCCATTGTGTAAATGTACCACAGTTTCTTTATCCATTCTTTGGATTGGGACATCTGAGTGCTTCCATTTTCTGACTATTACAAATAAAACTATGACCATAGTTGAGTAAATGTCCTTGTAGTGTGGTGGAGCATCTTTTGGGTATATGCCCAGGAGTGGTATAGCTTAGTCTTGAGGTGGAACTATTTCCAGTATTCTGAGAAACCACCAGATTGATTTCCAAAGGGTTGTACAAGTTTTCACCCCCACCAGCAATGGAGGACTTTTCATTTAGTTCTACATCCTAGCCAGTATGTGTTGTGACTTGAGCATTTTATATTAATTAATTTATTTCTTCAAGTTACATCTCAATCAAAGTCCCCTCCTTCCTCTCCTCCAGGTCCAACTCCCCTTCCTTGTCCCCATCTCCATCCTCCCCTTCTCCTTGGAAGAGTGGAGACCCCACATGTGAAACTCCCTCAGTTCATCAGTCACATGAGAGCTAAGAGCTTCCTATTGTACTGGGGTTTGGTATGGCCAACCAGCTAGGGTAACGTGTTAGTGGAACCACTAACAAACAATAGGGTCCATGACTTGCTGCTGGGTAGAGTTTTTTATTGGATAGTTATGCTAAGTTCCTGTCTGTTTGGATCTTGGATCTTGTACAGAACTAAACTGAGAATTCACAAAAGAGGAGTCTCTAAAGACATTGGAAGAAATGTTCAACATTGTTGGTCATCAGGGAAATGCAACTCAAAATGACTGAGATTCAATGAAATTCCTATCCAAATACCAACACAATTCTTAACAGACCTTGAAAGAACAATTCTCAATTTCATATGGAAAAACAAACAAGCAAACAAACAAACAAAAAAAACAGAATAGCTAAATCAATCCTGTACAATAAAAAAAAAAAAAAAAAAAAAAAACATCAGGAGGTGTCACCATCCCTAATTTTAAGCTGTACTACAGAGCAACAGTAATAAAAACAGCATGGTACTGGCATACAAACAGACCAGTTGATCAATGGAATCAAATCATGACTTGAGTTTTTGATCTTAGCCATTCTGATGGATGTAAGATTGAATCTCAGAGTCAAATTTGAAGAAGATATCAGAAAATGGAAAGATCTTCCCTGTTCAAGGATCCGTCGAATTAACATAGTAAAAATGCCTGTCTTACAAAAGAGCAATCTTCACATTCAATGCAATTCCCACCAAAATCCCCATACAATTCTTAAAAACCTTGAAAAAGCAAATTTCAACTTTATATGGCGATATAAACCCAGGATTGTGAAAATAATCCCACAAAATAAAAAGAACTTCTGGAGGCATCACCATCCCTGATTTCAAATTGTACTACAAAGCAATAGTAATAAAAACCACTTGGTATTAGCATAAAAGCAGACAAGTAGATCAATGGAATCAAGTCAAAGAAAGACTCAGAAATAAACACATACATCTACGGACACTTGATTTTTTTTTTTTTTTCGAGAGCAGAGTTTCTCTGTGTATCCATGGCTGTCCTGGACTCACTTTGTAGACCAGGCTGGCCTTGAACTCCCAAAAATCAGCCTCCCTCTGCCTCCCAAGTGCTGGGATTAAAGGTGTGTGCCACCACTGCCTGGCCAGACACCTGTTTTGACAAAGAAGCCAAAACCATACAATGGAAAAAAGAAAGCACCTTCAATAAATGGTGCTGGTCTAACTGGATGTCTACATGTAGTAGAATTAAAATAAATCCATGTTTATTATCCTACACAAAATGTAAGGATCAAAGACCTCAGCAAAAAACCACACACATTAAATCTAATAGAAGAGAAAGTAGGGATAAACCTTCAACTCATTGACACAGGTGGCAACTTCCTAGCAGAACACCAACAACTCAGGCACTAAGATTAAAAACTAATAAATGGGACCTCATAAAACTGAAAAGCTTCTGTAAGGCAAAGGACACTGTCATTAGAATGAAATGGAAGCCTACAGATTGGGAAATGATATTCACCAATTCTATAGTGTAGCTTGAAACATGCCATGATTAATACCTCCTTCTGTGTTCATGTTTGTTTTGGAGATCCTGGGCCTTTTGTGTTTCCATAAGAAATTTAAGATTAATTGTTAAATTTCTGTGAAGAATTGCATTGTGATCTTGTTAAGGATTGTATTGAATTTCTGGAATTGTTTTGATAGGTGGCCATTTTGCAATATTCTATCAATCTGTAACCATGACAGGTCTTTCCTGTGTGTATCTTCAGTTTTTTTTTTTTTTACCTTGTTACTTTAAAGTCCATTTTACAAGTTTCTCACATTCGTGTCTGAACTTTTTTTTACAAGATATTTGATTTTTTGAAGTGTTAAATATGCTTTATTTGATATTATACATAAACCACAGTAACAAACGAACATACACTTAATTTCAAATGGACACAATGTGCTTAAAAGCCAAAAATTTAAAGAGAATATTTGAGGAGGTGATAAGAAAAGATTTGGTAGGTAGGAAATTTGGCTGGGTTTGATTAAAACACATAATATGCATGTGTGAAATTCTCAAACAATAAAATGCAATTAAGTTTAAAAAATATTGTTGCCATTAAATATGTGGCACTGACTACCTTTATCATAACATATGGATATCTTTGTTGAACACTTAATGAATGGTAAGCACACATCTAAAAACAGAAAAGAAAGTGTTTATTATTTAATGGTTTGTACCTTCAGAGTTTTTCAGTTTTCAATTTCAAAATTAGTGCTATGGTTAAAATATAATTCATTTGTTGCTTTCTATATATTTTGGTAGCTTGTAGTGTAAATATAGTCAGCAAAATTTATCTGAAATGTCTTCTACTTCAAGTTCCTTAGTTTATGAATGAAATAAAATTGAAATTGAGAACTACAATAACATTTCCCAAATCAAAGAGAAATGACATTCTTTGGATATGTTCAGTGGGGGGAAATAGACTGACCTGGTAAATTTTTTTGAGCTGGTGAACTTGAACAAACACAGTCTTTCTAAAGGGCCCCAGGAGCTTGAGTGTCTGACATTGAGGCTTTTGCACCACCAATGGCCTTTATGCATCATGTTCAGCAAAACCAGGTTAGGTTCTTGAGATGCATTTTATATTTGAACCCTTCAAAAATCTGCCTTCACTATTGTTTGGAAGATATACAAATCATAATTCACTTTGGACAATGAAGTTGCACACTATGAGCATGAACAATCGTTAGAGGGTAAAGTTTTACAAAGTTACCTTGCCTTTCTAAAAACAAAGGCCTGAGCTTTAACAACTAATGTTGTCCCAATGCAGTAGAAATTATATAAACTGCTTCTAATACATACATTGGATTCTATTTCTAATATTTTGATGAGGACTGGGTTTTTAATATTGTAACCATTTTAATCATTACATACCTCTTCTCTTCATCTGATTGGATTGTTTTGAGTGTATTTTAGGCAATGTACTTGTAAAGTGTGCATAGTCCTAAGTGTATGTGGAAAGTGAAATGCAGAAAATGCCTTAATTATTCACGTTTCTGAGTATTCATGGCTCTTAAAATGCATCTTTGTTAGCCTTCCCATCAAGAGGTAGATTTTTCCTCACCCCTTGAGGCTTGTTTTGTTACACAGAATATTACTCTGAAATGTACCATTTCTGACATAAAATTCAAAAGGCCTAGAATGTTCTGTTCTTTTGAGTTCTGGCTGCTTGATTAAAGTATTCCTGAGCCATCCTAGAGAAAATGTCCTATGGAGTCTTATTCCAGCAGCTTAGTCTCTTCTCATGCACCAGATCTTGGAGTAAGCCCACTTGAATCCCACTGAGCAGGACAAGATCCTGGGTGTTTCTCAGCTGGCCCTACAGTCTGCTAATGCTCCTGGGAAGAAGAACACAAACATCATTTTCAACTACTCTGTCTTGGTGGGTTTGTGACATAACAATAGCTAACTGACAGCATATATCATTAAATAAGGGGACAAGGTGTTCACTACTGCTATTAGCATGTCTACATAGGCTGTAATTTTTAGTATCAATATATATATATGGTAACATAGGTTTTGGCTTAGATTATAATGTAACTGTTTTCAAATTTTAGAGAATCTATTGCTAAACTGGAATGAATCAATAATGGAGGAATTACCTAGAGGAATTCATGCTGCATAAATTCAAAATAATGAGTGCAATAGATTTAAGGTTGTGGGTTCTTCCAATAATTCAGTTAATTGCTTAAATTGGGAGAGTGTTCTTTCCTAGATGGATACTTTTGTTATGAGACCGTTTAATGCTTTAATCGTCAACCTGGATAATGGTACTTGGAAGAAGGGAAGTCCTTTCTTCCCTTCACACTCCTAGTATGTTATGTATTTCATGTGCTTTGAAATATAACTCCATGGCAGCCCCGGTAAAGACAATCGAACTTTTGTTATGACCTTGGGAACATGTTGGATGACATAGTAAGAGCTAATGTAAAAGTACTTTTTAGTTTTCAGGACACAAAGCATTACCTTTTTTCCTTGTTATGCGTTTATCCAATTGCTGGCACAGTTGGCCACTTGCTCCCCATTTGAGCAACTCCTTCATCATGAACATGACACAGTGCATTTATTCATTCTGCACACATTTGGCTTTTAAGCAGTGTTTTTTTCTGAATGTGTAGCACACTTAAGCTGCTATATTTATGTAGGAAGATATATCCTTGTCCAATTGCTTCCTCCATCCGTGTTATTCATGTGGTGGTGCTTTAGATAAGAGTGTGTTCCTTCGCTGCAATCTTCTTATTAAATTAACTTTATTTTCAAGAAGATCTAAAGCTGAAAAGCACTCCAGTTGTTAAATATCATTTAAATGTTATATGAAGTGTTTCTGAAGTGTTACTTTGTGGATGGTAAGGGAAGGTGGAGAGGAGGTGCAGGGGAGGGAGAGAAGGAGGAAGAAAAGGATAAAAAGAGGTCAAGAGGGAGGGAGGGAGGGAGGCAGGGAGGAAAGGAGTGAAGAAGGGAGGGAGGAAGAGGGGAGTTGTTGGATGAGAAAGAGAGAGAGATAGAGAAAGAAAGAAAGAAAAAAGAAGGGGAAGGCAGACAGGCACTGTTTGAATGGAAGGATAAGATGCAACTTAATGATTTGCATTGCTGGTTTGAGTCAGATCTCTAACATCTTTCTCTCCTTTCATCAGGGGCTTGAGAAAAAAGAAGCAGCAGCAATAACTGGAAAGAAAATGTTCAATAGCAAAAGAAAAACAATATATTCTTTGAATGTTTGTTGACTGCCTGTTCTATTTGCTCAGAATATCAGTTTACTAACTAGATGAGATTTCTGAAATCCTTCTATTAAGCCTCTTTCCATACTTAGACAATGATTTTATGCATAATCCTATGTCATAAGCCTCAGCCTACTCTCAACATGGCCCTAAGGCTTATTTTTGGAGCAGTAAGAAGATGAGAGAACTGCAGTACAGGTATGCTGTAAGTCTGTCAGTTTGGCCAGTGATAGTCCATGGTGTCTCAGCCTGTAGCTTCAGGTTTTCAGAGAAAGACTCACCAGGAAAAGTGGGATATAATGACATAATTCTTTATATAGTTTTTCACATTGTCTGTTCCTGATTTTTCTCCTCTCTCTCTCTCATTCTTTTTTTCTTTTTTAATTCAGTGAAGTATCTCTTTGGCAAAATAACCTCCTGGGATCTTCCAACAAAATCTATTTCCCCTAAGCCATGGAAACTTATCTGTTGATGAGTTCAAAAATCCTTTGGGAATAGACAACTAATTTCTCTTGGCATTGTGGTTCCTTCTTTAACATTTGTAAATTCACATCCCTACTCACTTCCCATTCTTCCTCCTGGTACTATGGGTGTATTCAGGCTTTGTTTCACATGTTATTTTGGGGGTTTTGCTTTCCTTTCTCTCCTTTACATTTTCATCTACCCACCGTCAGAGGTATTACTCTCTATTAGTTTATGTATGAGTGGTGCTGGCTGTGTGTTTCTATTCTTTGCATAAACTGCTGTTTTCAGCACATTTGTTGTCTCTAGCTTCATCTGCTTCTTTAAAGAAATGATTTAAACTAGAAATGCGTTGTAGATTTAATGATATGAAAATTTACAGAATGATCTTCTTATTGACAAATGAATACTTTATTCACAACTATCACTGACTGACTTGGAATTCGTCAGTGGAAGATAAAAAGAAATATTCCAAGGACAGGAGGAAAATATCTTATTTCATTATTTTGCTTGGTTAGTAGGTATAATGAATGCATAAACTAAAGATTTTTAGTGCCATATTTATTATTGGCTGATTTTGCGGTGAGTAGAAATCTTGTCTGGTATGCCTCTCTGCTTGGACAACTAGAGAACTGGTGAGCATATGACGTTTTGTGTCCCTACCTGTATACCTTAATCTTCTAGCTGGGCCTGTCCTTTAACTTTAAATTTTCTTTTCCTAATACTTCTTACAGCAGCCCAGGTCTGAGCCTGGAATATGGCCCTCCTTGTATACATCCTGCTATCCTGTATATTTTGCAAAATAATTGAGTTTACATATTAATGGAAAGTAGGTAGGCTGATGTGTCTGAAGATACCCTTATATTTCATATGGTTCTTTCTAAACAATGCATCATTGGGAGAGAGATGGATGTGAATGTTTTAAATTCAAAATTAGGCACATAAATACTTCTGACTTTCTGGAGACATGAAAGTGTCATAGGCAACTTAAGTGCCTTAGCAGAAAAAAATGCCATCAATGACAAATCCATGTCATAGTCAGTGTCCATTCTAAACTACAAAGGAATCATTGCTGATTTTCACAGTAGCCCCATGAGGTAAATATTAGTCCAATGTGGAGGCTTTTAGAAGTTTTGTGAGTTGTTCAAGGCAATCTACTCAGTAATTAATAGCAGAGTTGATATTTGTATCTCAACTTTCTAATTCCCAAACTTGACACCTTGCTATCACATGTATCTTGTCCAACAAAATTGTCTCTATGATTATTAAGTATTCATTTTGTAGTTGTTGACCCTGCTTTCTTTTTCATTTTCTTTATTCTTCTCTCATACAATACATCCCAAATACCATCTCCTCTCCTTCTCCTCCTCCCTGTTTCTCCTACCTCCCCCTTCCCCAAGACCTACTGATTCTAACTTTTTAGGAGTGATGGGAGAAGGGGCACAGGAGAAGAGGAAACAATAGAATTTATGAATGGATTGGGGGTGGGAAGGAATGGGAACATGAAGAAACGAATGGGGGAGGGAGGGATGGAGGAAGACAGTACTGGAAGAGGCAGCTGGAATAGGTTGGCATTTAGGAGGCTATGTGGAAATCGAGTGCAATGGAAATTTGCTGAAACATATTAGGTTGACCGGAGCAAAGACTCCTAGTAATGGAGGATATGGAGCCTGAACTGGACATCTTCTCTAATCAGGGTAGGCTCCAGTGGTGGGACTGTGACACCAAAAAAAAACCCCAAAACCTATGACCCACAACCTGTCCTGCATTTAAGATGTGCTTGGACAATGGTGACTCAGAACTTGTGTGATCGGTCAATCAAAGCCTGTACTAACTGGAGGCTCAAACCACAAGAGGGAGTCCATGCTGACACTGCCTAAAAGGCCAGATTCCAAAATGACTCTAAGACCTTGCTTTTTTGGGGGGGTGGGGTTCAAGACAGGTTTTCTCTGTGTAACAGAGCCCTGGCTGTCCTGGACACACTTTATAGGTGAGGCTGGCATCGAACTCACAGAGATCTGCCCTGCCTCTGCCACCCAAGTGCTGGGATTAAAGGTGTGTGCCACCACACCCGGCAAGACCCTGCTTTTAAAAAGCAAACTCGACTCGGAATCACATCAAGGAACACAGAAAGTAGAAAATGGCTTGAAGTTTATAGACTCTGTATAACTCTCTGATAAATAGTTTTATGCTGTTTTGTTGTTTATGTTCTGCTTTCTTGTACTTCATTCCTTGCTGTTATTTTATAGTCTTGGGTTATTGTAATCAGAACTTGATTGAACATTTGTTGATCCTATGGATCTACTCTGTTTGTTTTCCTTTAGCCATTATTTAATAGAAAGAGTCCAGATATTTCCAAATACTCTCAGGAACCCCCAAACCATTTAAACTAAAGGAGTGTTTTCTCTTATGGGGAATGGTGTAAAATTGGAGCAATGTGTTACTTTGCCCTAGTTGAGCTATGATGCAGGTCCACAGTGCAAGAGGAAGCTCTCAACCTTCATATGGCTGATGAACTGAGGGGGACTGATATGTAGGAATAGGATGGGTGGGAGAAGGGGGAGAGGGTGGGAGGGTGAGACCTGGAGGGGCGGAGGGAGGGGACTGTGATGGAGACATAACTTGAAGTAATAAATAAACATAATAAAAACATTGGAGCAATGTGCTCTAGAAGCTTTTAGTAAAGTACATGACCACATAAGGCAAGCAACCTGGATAGTGCGGCTTTTGAAGTGTCTGAGATTTGGGGCTGGAGGATGATTAAGAAAGAACAAATGAGAGATATATTGGACTTACCTTATCTTTTGCCATCTACATTAGGTTAGATTTCAGAATTACTGGTTCCAACAGGTAACACCCTGAAGTCAGAATACTGTCTGTAAGGAATATGGCATGAAAGGATATACATGTTCTTAAAGTTACCATGGGAAAATTCCATTAGGTAATAGGCCCATAATGTGTATCTCTTATTCATTATTATATTCTTCCATAGAATTTTAGATTTGAGTAGAATTTAATGTAACAGGACCTACAACTGTATTGAATATTATTATTATTAACTCAATCTTCATCCTTGTGAGGGTAAAAGAAAGGAAAGAAAAATCTATATCCTCTTTGGTTCTGAAATGAAAGAAAAATTCAATTATGAGACTCTCTTCAGTGGCCTTTTTATATTTTGTAATACTTTCCTCTTATCTTTCTATTTTTTGATGGTTTTGCATTTTTATTCATTCAAATTTATAGAATACATTTCTCAATAAGGTAGTTGAATTGCATTGCTTGTTTTAACTTTAACTTGACTGCATTTCAAGTTTTGATTTTGCAAATAAACCATTAGAGAACTTCACAAATAGTATCTTGACAATTATGACTTGAGAATATAATGTGAGCTTTTGCCCAAGGCCCCTATTTTTCTATTTTTTAAAATATTGTTTATTGTGATTTAGTTTGTGAATACATTTCAAAACAATTCATGCATTTTTTTACAGTATTCATTTGAAAAGCAGTATGGAGAACATATAAATGCTCAAGAAATAAATGCTCACATTTGGAAGGAAGTGAGCATTGCACACAGCTCAAAGCAGTGTCGGTGGTTTTCTAGGTTAAGTGAGACGATAACTGTGTTTTCTTAGGAAATAACCCTATCTGGAAGTCTTCTTTTGCTCAAAGGCTATCAATAAGCTAAACCATGCTTCGGTGAATGGATATGCTATAAAGCAACACAGATATATTGAAAGGATGCCTATTTAGGAATAATATTAGGCTTAGAGTATTAAATAAATGTTTATCATGCCACTGTTAAGGAGATAAAGATCAGAATCTTTTAATAAGTTCTGTGTCCTGAAGTTGTATTTCCAGTGTCTATTTACTCCCATCAGAGTATGAATCCCTTTCTATGTCTTCAACTATGATAATTATTTCTGATAGCTTGAAACACAATGGGAATTAAATAGTCATTGCATTGTCAATTATTTACTATTGTTCTTTCCTAGAATATATGATAATAAGATCAATGATTCCTCAAGTTCCCTTAATAACATACTCTGGTCCACCCATGTAGCTGTGAATGCTCACTGGTTGATTGAATTAACAAATGGTGGATAGATGTATAAATGTATACATTGTAGAGTAGAACTATATACATAGAGAAATAGGCTTAGAGTAGAAAAATAAAGAGCAAAGAAAAGAAGACAAACAGGAGAGAAACAACAGAAACCAGAGGGAGATGAGAGGTTGTCACAGGCTAGCTGGGACACACAGGATGAACTGTGGTGGGAAGCAGAGCTGGCAAAAGGGGCCGGAATTGATTGCTTCTGTATGACTGAGGCTGCATACTGATGACACCCAGTGGGAGCTTCTGCCCATCGTGCAGGCCATCTGCATACTGATGACACCCAGTGGGAGCTTCTGCCCA
>CAJQZJ010033999.1:432547-458648 GCA_907164525.1 Lophiomys imhausi
TGTGTGTGTGTGTGTGTGTGTGTGTGTGTGTGTGTGTGTGTGTGTTTGTGTGTGTGTGTGTGACAGAGGAGTGGGGGGGGATGTGCACATAGGAATGTTATAGAAGGGATACACTAGACAGAAAGGGGGAGTGAAACAGTTTTCAAATTGTGACTGCTTTTCTTGCCAACTTCCCTCTTTGTCCCTTTGGTGTTAATTCCTGCAAAGGGCACATATCTGTAAGACTATGGAGATGGGCCTGGTAGGAGGTGGAGAGGCTACTAAAAATGAATGGTCATAATTGGAGCAGCATCCTAGAGACAAGGGGCTATGTGGTGAGCTGCTTCTCTTCTCAGGCTATATTTTCTCTTCTGTAAAACAGTAATAACCACTCTTAACCAATATGGATCCTGTACATATTAAATGTAAGAAGACACATGAAATTCCCATTGTGTGCAATATCTTTTCCTCACAGAACAGATTTTTAGATGGAACGTGTGTATATCAAGGGTTGTGCCCCAAGCCTGGGCCATAGAAGACTTCTGACAGTGCTGGGCTGCTCTCTGACACTGAGTCCCCTATGTCCACATATGCTGCAGGCAGCTGGGTTGTGACTGGGACTCAGAGGAGAGAAATGGAATGCTAAAGACTGATAAAAATGTGAAAATACATGTTTGTTTAAGATCCTTCCCTCTGTATTCTCAAACATACTCTTTAAAACGTTTCCCCAGGACTTGTATCTTAAGAACTTGAGTAAGTGTAGGCTCCAAGTACCCAGAGATAGGTCATAATTAATGTTCATCTTCAGAGTAATTGATTAAAGCATGAATGAAACATATAATATAGAATGTATAAACAGCTGTTTCTTCAAAGGACAGAAGCAGGTCTCTTTAAGTCATCTTTTTAATAAAATTTCCAATAATATATGGATAACCATTCTTTCAATGAACAGTGATCACCGAGATCAGAGTTGTTCTAATTCTATTGAATAGTTCAGAAAGACAACTGAAAGATGCACTCAGTGTTGATTGGGTGAATAGCTGATGGACTTTCAATACTGGCCTTTCTATTTCATAACTACCACATGAACTATTTTAGATTTATAAAATAGCTTAAACTCATCCAAAAATGTTGGACATGAAGTGCTGAGGAAAAGCAATTGAATGCATTTTCAGTCAGCCTGGACTACATAGGCAAGCTGGAGTACAAGGTGATATTTAACCCAAAACAAAAGCATTAAACAAAATTTTAGTTCTTTTGACCAATGTCATCTGCCATTGGTTTCTTTTTAAAGTTTCTTTTTAAAATTTATTTAATCAGCAAATTATTTTTTATGTTTCTGTACACATATGTGTGTATGGCATATGTAGGTGTGTGTGTGTGTGTGTATGTGTGTGGGGGTTGTTTTTCCATGTGCATACATAGCTAGAGAAGAATGTTAGATTTATTCATCTATTATTATCTATTTTATCATGGGGTCTTCCCATGAGAGTTGTTTGTTTTCCCAGTAAGACTCCCATTGAGACCACTATTTTTTTTCATTTGCAAGTGGCTATCAATTCAAGATCCTTCTGGGTTAGGGATGGGTCTTATATCCTCTTCTTCTCAGTTCTAGGACTCCAACCAGTGCAAACACATGCAGGCCCTATGTGTGCTACCTCGGTCTCTATGAACTCATGTGTACACCAACCCCGTTGTGTCTAGAAGGCCTTGGTTCCATGCTGTCATCCTCTGATGCTTTGCACTCTTTCCACTTCCTCTTCTGCAGAGTTCCCTGAGCCTTGATGGGGTTTGATGGAATCATTCCGTTTAAAGAGAGTTGAAAAGTCTCTCATGTTCCATGTTGTCTGGCTGTGGGTCTCTGTTTATGTTCCCATCTTCTACAGAAGGAAACTTCTCTAATGATGGCTGAACAAAGTACTAATCCATGATTATAGTAGAATGTCATTAGGAGTCATTTTATTGCCATATTCCTTTAGCAGAACAGTAGCATTTGGTTTCCCATTAACTCTCTAGTCTGTGTAGTCTCAGGTTCTGAACCACTCAAGCAACTCTGGGTATTAGTTATATCTCATGGAGTGGATCTTGATTGATAAATAGTCAGATATTGGTTGGTTAGACCCAAAAGCTTGGTGCCACTATTGCACCACCATATTTTGTAGGCAGGACACCATTGTAGATCAGAGGGTTTGTAGCTGGTTTGGTGTTTACCCTTGTCCTTTAGTAGTGAGGATAGTACCTTCCAGTACTGTGGACTAGTCTGTAGTGGTGAAAGTGCTAGGAAGGCACTAGCTCAACTTCCCCATGTTCAATGACCTGTGCAGGTCTTATCTTCAACAACAGGACCTGACTGTCCATTTGTGGAGAGCCACCAATAGTCTTGGCAATAGCCTAGGTGGTTTAGGTGTTCCCTTAGGACTCCTTTGTCCAAGAATTTGATTAACTGTAACCCAGTTTCAGTACTGAAAGATTCATTCTACAATGAGAAATATAAAATTTTGTCTCTGTCCTCATTATTTGGCAATTTCATTTATTTTGCCTTCATATACAGATATGGAAACTTCTACTATATTAAGTTTCCATACTACTCTTCAAATAACCTCTAGTTTTAGCTGCTTCTTCCCATATTCCCTCCCTCACCCCCATGTTCCCTCTCCTTCTGTGTTTGATGTTCCTATTCCAGTCCACTGCTTCCTTGTCCATTTGTAACTATTCTATTTCCCCCTCCTAAGGAGATCCCTCTTCCCTATTTCCCATATTATCTACCTACACTCTGTAATGATATGACTTGTAGCTTGCTTTTCTTTTCTGTATTTTTTATTGTTTTTATGTTTTTAATTTAGTGAATTTCCCATCATGTACCCTGTTCCCTCTCATCTCCTACCTCCCCTCAGTCCCACCTTCTACCCTTGCAGCCTCCCCCACATGAAAAAAAAATCTGATTGTGGAAGCTGTAGTGTTTCTCAGTGTGTCCCACAGTATTCCCTTTTGTCCACACATTTTTGCTTGCAAATGTTCACTGCAAGTCTCCTTGGTCTGGTATGAGGCCTCTGACTTCTGTTACTTTGTCAATACTGGAACCTCAATGGGACTTCTCTCAGATATGCTGATATGTCCTATATCATGGAGATCCTGTAGTTTTAGGTCTGTGGAACTGGCCCCTTGCCTTCACCACAGGTAGCAGGTGGGAGAGTTGGCCTTAATGGGGTCATGAAAGCAGGAGAGCTTGCCCAACCCCATACCTACTGCAGAACTTAGGAGAGCAGACCCTGCAAGTGGGGGTTGCAGGCCCAGAATCAGGGCTTTGAGTTGGCCCAACCTGACATACACCAGTATGAACTGCTGGAGTGTATGAAGTAGCTTTCTTTTCAACAACTTACGAGCTAACTACTGTATTTGTCTTTTTAGGTCACAGTTACCTCTCTCAAGATGATTTTTCTAGTTCTATCCATTTACTTTTGAGTTTCTTTTTTATGAGTAACATTCTATAGTGTAAATGTACCACATTTTCTTTCTTCATTCTTCTGTTGATGAGCATCTGGTTTGTTTCTAATTTTTGACTTTTATAAATAACATGTTAATCTTCTAAAATGGGATCCAGACTCAGACTCTTGTTTTTGTATATTAAGTGCCTTACACACTGATCCATTTCTCCAGACCCATCTGAAAGGGTTTTGCCATTAATGTAGACAATATAAGTGTAACCAGAAGTGTAGTTACCACCTGCCACTCCACAGCCTGCTTTAGTCTTCTTGTGCTTCTTTTTGACAAAAGTATTTTCATTTCCTGTAGTCACGGTCAGCAAATACATAACTTTGGTATATTTTTAAGCTTATTCTTTATTTTAAATGTACTTTATTAAGCCCACTACACACATGAAGCTGATGGGTTGCTTTGTTTTCAGTGAATCCCCTAACAGTTAGAGTGAGGACTCTCTGACTTGGATTCTGTTGCCTCCCTCTGGGCCCCATTTTCCATTGCAGAAATCCCTTGTCTTGCCTCACTGGAAGAGCAGGCACTTAGTCCTAATACAATTTGATGTGCCAGAGAGGGTTGGCAGTGGGGGGGGGGGGGTTTGGGGGAGGTATGTGGGAAGGTGGGACTGGGAAGAGAGGAGGGAGGGGATTGTGACTAGAATGTAAAATAAACAAATTAATTAATGAAAATAATTACTTTATTTTTTATTATGTATATGAATGTCGATCTGTATTCACTTTTGCTCAGAGGTCAGAAAAGAGCATCTGATGCCCTGGGACCAGAGTCACAGGTGGTGTGACACACCTGATATACAGGCAGGGAACTAAAATCAGATACTCAGAAATAGCAGTAAGTGACCGTAACTGCTGAGCTATGTCCATAGTCCCCAAGCTTGATTCATATAAATGAATTGATGGTGTTAGTTTCCTCAAGGCATGAAAGATGTTTCATGTAACTGCATTTAAGATTATGTATTCTTTTAAAATTTATTTGAAGGAATGAAAAGTCTTTATTTTTTTCCTTTATTTTTTATTTCTTCCAGTTACATCTCAATCGCAGTCCCCTCCGTATTCCCCCTCCAGTCCCACCCCCCCCACCGTCAACCCCCCCATCCTCTTCCCTTTTTTTTTTCTTTTAACTTTAGGTATATCTTATTTCCCCCTACAGTTTCCCCTTTCAGTCCAACAAATGGCTCTTTCTCTTATAATAACAAATACAATACAGTACAACAGAGATAATTAGGCCACAGTTATGAGGGTTATATGGCTTAACATACATTCCCAATGACCAGTCCATATGTATTTGGTACCTGACTTTAACATTCCACTATCTAAACATCTCCATGAGTTTAAAGGTCTATATCTGACTCAACATTCATAGTCAGATATGAAAAGTCTTTAAGAAATTGATTTGTACTTCGGAAACAGAAAGGAATAGAAAATACCATCTTTGAGTAAAATAGTATACAAATGAAGGGTTGAGAACAGTCGGGGCTAGTTGAATTTACTCTGTTTCTTAGTTCAAGAAAAATTTATTTTGCCATCCCATAGTATGCTTTTCACAAAGGATACTATTTGATATAAATTTCTTCCTAATTATCTAAATACCCTGGAAAGGATAAATGACAAGTCCCAAGGAGAAAATGAAAATTATGGCATTCAATGTTATTTCAAATAATGTAAAAATTCACTGATAAACAGTAAAATAGGTAATCTTATTTAATTTTAAAAGCTTTATCAAAACAGGGATAGTGATTACTTTCTCATATTTTATATTAAGTATAATATTTTAAATGTGGTTTTCTGAAGTGGGTAATTATCTCACAGTAATGAGATGATATCAAGTTGATGCTCTCATCTATATTTGACTAATATATTTTCTTAAACCATTTGATAAATCATTTGCATATTTATTTCTATTTTGAGAATCCTGGCACTGTGTCATATACAAGCTGAGATGGAAAGGAGAGTTTGAAGGAATGCAGGACATGAAGCATTGAAAATCATTTCAATGTAGCAAGAGCACTTACTAAAAATAGGTTACAAACCTATTCTCATTTTACAATATTTTAATTTCCTTCTTTCCCTAGATAGATATTCTAATTAATTACACATTATAATCATTTTAGCAGTTATTTTATGAATGTGTGCTGACCCTTTCTTTTATATATTCCAAGGACTTCCTTTGTGACTTTAATATTAATCTCACTTTTTTCCTTCAGGAAATGTAATGCTTCTTCATTGCTCCATTCAGAAAAATGGAATTCAATTTGACACTGTAGTTTAGTAGATTGATTCTCACAAGTGGATTTCAAATGGTGGATAACTGACGTATATAGGAGAAGACAAAGTAATGAGCTTTTAACAACAACAAAGCAATAAGCTATTAGCCACAACAACAAAAATGAATAGAGGTTTTTGTTTTGTTTTGTTTTTTCTGTAATAATGCTTGATTTTCTTCTCCTACAACCAAAACTTTAAAATTTCACAGAGACTAAGCAACTGAGTAGAAAGGAATTGTTCCTGGAACACACTTACCAAGAAATGGGCAAAGAAGAAATGTATTTATTGCAGCCTTTGCATTGAGGTTCTTCCAGTGTCTGACGCTCACTGTCAGGAGGAAAATATGTATTCTTCCCTTATTAATAATCTGCATTGCAGCATGCAGACTCAGAGAAGCCCTAACTCATTTACTGGTGAGTTAGAAACCACTTTTTCTCTGGATTTTTCCAGATTGGTGAACTACACTGAATCTTGGAGTAGCAATGCCAAGGAGCAGAAGACATGATTCTAAGCCTGGTTAGGTGGCCTCCCTAGCCATGCCTCAGTTCTTTCTGTCTTTAGGGAGACAATGCCATGCCTTAAGTGCCTCCTTGAAAGTGTGTGCTGAGATGTGAGGGCAGGCTGTGCCAGGGTTTGTGAGAACAGTTCACTCTGAAGTTAGAGTATTATGTATGTTACCACTCAAACTTGTATCTAGGTGTTCTGTTTTGTGTGTACCACCTCCTCACCAATTTCCCACTTTTTCTCCTTTAGTTCCTTCTGGTTGCCCTGCATTTTCTATAGTGTTCTTGCTTCCTTTCAATATGGCTTGCTGAAATGAAGATATAATTACAAGAGTAATAGTTGCAACACAGTGATACCACATTCCTTATCATTTCCATGATTTACTGGAAGGACATGATCTTTCTTCTGTAGCCTGGTGTTCTCTCTGCTTTAACTATCTCTCTCTATATTTTTCAATGACTGTTAGTTGTTTCATAAATATGTCTAAAATATCTCTGAAATTAAAAGCTTTTCGATATTTTTCTCTTCAAACAATTCTGTTTTTAATAACTTTATCTGACTAAATAATTTTAATGAAAGAATGCAGTAATTTGAAATTACTTTGAGGATTGACTAGGCACTAATTTGTAAGTAAACCAAAGAGAATGTTTGTTGTGAATAATTAGAAATTAATGAGGCATCACTATTTGTCAAGAGTCATATTATACCAAGTGCGTGGATTAAGATTGTCATTTATGATTACTAAATTAGAATATCCTTCTCTAGGGCTTTCACAGTAAAAATAAGTAATAATAAAAATTCTCTAGTAGCTTTTTAGAATTCTGTGAAAATCTCTCAGCATTTTATTCTCAGGAAGTAGTTTATATTTAATTAAATTAGTTTGAATATAACCCATAGACAGATTTCTTGCCTTGATTTTAGCCAACTATACACAGGTTTATTGATTGTAAAGAAAGCAGTTAGTGGGACACCCCACCCTAGTGGAACTGCCATGTGTGCCTCTTGTGCAAGAGGAAACTCTTAGAACTCATGTGACTAAGGACCTGAGGGGAGTTGATACACAGAGGCACCCACACCTGAGGGATGGGATGGGTGGAAGAGGGAGTAGAGGGTGAGAGGGTGGGACCTGGAGAGGGTGCAGTGACTGGGTGACAATGAAGATGTAACTTGAAGCAATAAATAAATTAAAAAAAAGAAAGCAGTGATTTTTGCTTTCTTATAATTGTTTACTTCAAATTAAAAATGAACATTTGATTTTGTGTTTTTATTGCATAAGAACATATTTATATGCATTACACATTATATTTATTTGCAATATAGAAGTCTCAAAAATATTCTAAATAAAGATTTTCAGATTTGTAACTCATAAAATATGTAATTTGTTCATCACATATAATTCTAGTATATTTCTATCAGTTCTGTAATATCATGCTTTAAAAAGCAGGGTATTTCTTCAAGTGTCTTTCAGCCATTAGGGATTCCTCCTTTGTGAAGTTTCTATTTAGCTCTGTTCCCCATTTTTTGATTGGATTATTTGGTTTCTTGGCATTTAATTTCTTTAGTTCTTTGTAAATTTTAGATATTAGCCCTCTGTCAGATGTGGGGTTGGTAAAGACTTTTTTTCCCAATCTGTAGGTTGCCATTTTGTTTGAATGACAGTGTCTTTTGCCATACAGAAGCTTGTTAGTTTCATGAAGTCCCATTTATTGATTGTTGGTCTTAGATCCTGAGCTGTTGGTGTTCTGTTCAGGAAGTTGTCACCTGTGCCAGTGATTTCGAGGGTTTTACCCACTTTCTCTTCTAATAGATTTAGTGTGTCAGGCCTTATGTTAAGGTCTTTGATCCACTTGGACTTATGTTTTGGGCAAGGTGATTAGTATGAGTCTAATTTCATTCTTTTCCATGTAGACATCCAGTTAGACCAACACCATTTATTGAAGATGATGTCCTTTTTCCATTGTACGGTTTTGGATTCTTTGTCAAAATTTAAGTGACCATAGATGTGTGGGGTCATTTGTAATAACCATAAACTGGAACCAACCCTATGTCCCTCAACCAAAGAATGGATAAAGAAACTGTGGTACATTTACACAATGGAATACAACTCTGCTATTAAAAACAATGACTTCATGAAATTTGCAGGCAAATGGATGGAACTAGAAAAGATCTTCCTGAGAGAGCTTAACCCAGACCGAGAAATATAAACATGGTATGACCCACTTATAAGTGGATATTAGCCATAAAGTACAGGATAACCATGCTACAATCCACTGGCCCAAAGAAGTTAAGTAACAAGGAAGGTCCAAGGCGCGGGACACTTGAATACCAATGAGAAGCAGAAATTGAATAGACATTGTGGGTTGATGGAGGAAGGGAACAAGGTAGGGGAAGGGGAGAGGAGTGTGGTAAGAGACTTATTTATTAATAAAAACAGTTATGAGAACAAAACAGGGTAAATGTCCTTGTGAAAAATAATCTCTGTACTTCTGAATTTTCTGCAAATTATTATATATGGGATATATTTCTTACAAGATACATTGTTATACCCTGTTATTTTAGTAACTGTTTAAAATGATTGAGTCATAATCTGAGTCTCTGATTTGTTAACTTTTTATGAGAGGTTTATTCTCTGAAAAGGTCTCTTTAAGGACCACAAACATGGTCCTAGGTTGACTTCTGTGAGGTTGGTACATATCTGATTGAACAATTATTGCCATAGTGGGAACACTATGAAAATTTCCTACCAGGACTTCACTCACAAACACTCAAAATGAGAAGGAGTAGCATGGGGAATACAGAGTATTTGTTGAAGTATGACAGCTAAGGTGGAAATATAACAGAAGCATGATTTCCATTGGAAAAGGCTAAAACAAATAGGATAAGTATTATTAAACTTTAAATTTTCTACATATGATTAGATTATACTGCTGAAGCAGTTAGATCAGCAACTAAAATAAGTGTGGTACTTTTGGTGTATCATGCAAACGCCACCTCACATCAACATTTGGAACTTAAGGAGTTAAAGCGAAAGTAATGGCCTGGCGTGGTGGCACACACCTTTCATCAGGAGGTAGAGGCAGTTGGATCTCTGTGAGTTCAAGGCTAGCCTGGTTTACAAAGTGAGTCCAGGACAGTCAGGTCTATACAGAGAAACCGTGTCTCAAAAAAACAAAAGTGAGAGGGAGAGAGAGAGAGAGACAGAGAGAGAATGTTTATATCATTTTCTCTATGTCTCTAATATGTTTCCAAATATTTATCAACCATTGTGTTTTCATTGTGGACTTTGTCTATTTTGTCTTACAGTTGTTTTGAGAACATACTAAATGCCTTGGAAAATATTCCTCTAGCTTAAAACAAAGCTGTGTTCTTTATTGTATATCATAAATTTAAACATTATAAGGCAATATGTTCCATGCATTCTGCTATTGCATTTTCTCAGGCAATCTTACATTCAACCAAGATTTTAAAAATTATCCCTGTCATTATTAAAGTTAGAATATAGATACATTTTGTTTCTTTAGTAGTTGCAACACAAATGAAATAATTCATGCCTCAGCAGATAAGAAAGAACTGTGAATCTTGTGATACTATAAGGGTTAACATTCCCTGTAGCAATCCCACCCAGATTACTAATCATATCTGTCACTAAGAAGGTATAAATTTTCTGCCCTCTGTGATTTTAATATTTCTTCCTAAAGTCAAATTGAAATTCGATAGCTACAGGAACAGTAATAAAAAGTGGGTCGATTAGGTCATGGGCATTAGTGCCATTTTATCAGGACTGGGCTTGTCATTTCAGACCTGAGGCTTTGCTGTGAGGAGAGAGCCCTCCCTCTCCCTATGTGTGGGGATGAGCAGGCTAGGTCTTGGGCTCCCACTCTTTCTCTGTCTGGCATGTGCTCACTTGCCCTTCCATCATGCTGTGATGAAGGAGATCTGCTCTCTCAGACACCTTCCCAGTAGGATTCCAGGTACAGGCTGGTGAGATTCCTCTGATGCTCTCACATCAATTATTTTTCAATCTGTAGAGCCAGAACATTGCTACCAGAGGACATTTCTTAGAAAAATGTTAGAAAAAAAATTCAGCGTTGAGCAAATAAGAGGCTACTAAGTCTAATGTAGAAACAAAATGTGTTAGATTTACAAAGTCAAAATTTTTCATGTATTAGTCATGGTTTATCTGGAGCTTCTTTTCATTCATTCTTTCTTTTCCTTCTTTTTTTGAGATTATAATAAACTTACACCATTACCCTTTCCTATATTCCCTTTAAAGCCACCCATACACCCCTCTGTGTTCACTTTCACCTTCATGGCTTTTTTTTTTCACTCATTGTTATTGATGAAATATATTTTTCACCATACATATATACACGTAAATATAGCCTATTTCATCTGTATAATGGTAAGCATATTATGTTTTCAGGTCTGACTATTTGATAATAGACTACCAGTCAGTGTACTCACATCTTGCAAAGACTATTTCTTCATTTGAGGCCTCATGGGTTTTTTTTCCCTTCTTCATTTGCATATCTATTATTGCTGTCTTTGTTCACCTCAAGTTTAGACCTCATGTTGGTGAGATTTTTGGGTGTAACCTCTGACATTCCTAAGAGATAGAGTCTCACACCAAACCCTGATCCTCTAGATGTATGGTTTTTGTTTGTATTTGTTGTTGTTGTTGTTTTGTCTTTCAAGACAGGGTTTCTCTGTGCAACAAGCCTTGGCTGTCCTGGACTTGCTTTGTATACCAGATTAGCCTTGAACTCACAGAGATATGTCTGCCTCTGTCTCCCAAGCGCTGGGATTATAGGTGTGCACCACCACACCCGTCTTGATACATGGCATTTTTGCCAAAACAGCTTTAATCAATTTTTGTTGTTGTTTTGCTTATTTGGTTTTGTTTTCCAACTAGGAAGACAAGATCTTGAAAAATTGGGTGATTTGTTTAACATAAAGGTGATAAAGAGGCAAGAGGAAGTTCATTCAAACTTTCTGATTCCTGGTTCAAGACATTATTTGTATATTGTCTGATTTTTTTTAATAATTTATTTTTTATTTCTTCAAGTTACATCTCAATCACAATCCCCTCCCTACTCCCCCCTCCAGTCCCACCCTTCCACCCTCCTCCCCCTCAACCCCCCATCCTCTTCCCTTCCTTTTTTTTTTTTTTTTTAGTTTAAGGTATTTCTTTTTTCCCCCCAACAGCTCTCCCTTTCAGTTCAAAAAATGGTTCTTTTTCTTATAACTATAAATACAATACAAAACGACAGAAATAAATAGGCCACAATTATAAGAGTTATATGGCTTAGCATACATTCCCAATGTCCAGTCCATATGTATTTTTAAGCAAATGTGTATTTAAAACTAATACAGCAATGGTTGACTTTTTAAAAAAATTGATTTACTTTATTAAAATGATAGTTTTGGAAGTGTTATGCATTTCTTATATTTTCATAGTTTTATATATCTATGTTCTATACTCATTTTTATTAGTATGTAGTAATAATGTAAAGAGTATCATTATGACATTTCCATATGCATACATAATGGCTCTTTGATCATAACCACTTCATATACTGTCTTAGCTTTCTATTTTCTTTTCATATGCACAGTAAGTACCCACTCATTTGTCTTTAAACAGAAGATAGGTATGAAGGATGCAGAGTAACAGATTTGAGGAGCTTGGGGAAATTATCAGTCAGCAAAGTACTTGCTGTATAAGCAGAAGGAATCAAAGCATGTGTGTATAATTCCAGCACTGGGGATAGGGTAACAGGGAGATCCCTATGAGTCACTAGCCATAACATTAGTAAATGACTATGTATCAAGAGAAACAGAAACAAATTCATAAGAAACTTTCTCTGTGGTTGGTCTATGGCTGTCTTACTACATTTGATTTTTCATTTGTAAGTCTGATTTCTTATATATAGAAATGAAAAAAATCTAAATCAAATATTTCAACCAAATATTACGTAGCTCTGAACAAATACAAACAAAGGGAAATGACTCATTCTCACCATTTAGGTATTCAGGGTTAATCATAAATGTCAAATAAATTATAGGTTGGCATCTGTGCAAAATGATGTCTTCAGTATATGGGGTGTGATGTCTGTTTTATATGATGATGGCCAGTTCTATCCATTTGCCTGTAAATGCAACAAATGTGTCCTTTTTAACAGTCGAACATATATGTAAATACACATATATATGTAAATATATATTTTTAAACAATATTCATTTATTTGTGTTTATGTATTGCCTGCAGGTATGTTCATCTACCGTGTGCATGCAGTCCCAACAGAGGCTAGAAGAGAGCTCTGACCTCTAGAACTAAAGTTGTAGATAGTGGTTAGTGGTTAGCCACTATGTCCTCTGTAGGAGCTGCTAGTGCTCTTAACTGATGAGCAAGTACTCGTAACTGATGAGTTTAAGAAGCGTCCATATAGGATGGAATGTTTCATCTCCCTTTAAACATCCTACTGTCTTATCTCCTAGTTAACGCCTTCTCTTTAAACACAGGTTGTTCTACTGTAGGGGTTGGATAAATTGGATTTGGAAAATATATAGGAGTTTCTGATACTGTCTCTTAATTCGGGGCCTGAAGACGGTAGGTAATGGTGCTAATGCAGTACTGAAGACGGTAGGTAATGGTGCTAATGTGGAACCAAGTGCGCCCCCAGAGGAGCTGCATGGTACTGCATTAGCACCATTACCTACCGTCTTCAGGACCCGAATTAAGAGACAATATCAGAAACTCCTATATATTTTCCAAATCCAATTTATCCAACCCCTACATTCTACCTTCCCTTTAACATACAGTGCCTCTTTGTTTCTATAATATTTATTTATTTATTTACTCATTTAGTCTTCTGTTATACATTACATCCTGACCCTAAATGTTTCATGTTCTCCATTCCTCCCAGTCCCTGTCTCTCATACCTCCCCTTTCCCCTGAATCCATTCTGCTGGACTTGTCCAACATCCTGAGTCTTAATCATTTCCCTTTGAGATAAATAGTTTTAAACTTTGAGGAAACTGCTCCAAATCAAATAAATGGAACAAAACCTTATTCTTAAAACTGTTTGAGAAAAATAAAAACATGGATTTGTATTGAATGAATGTCTTCAAATTGTGTTGGAAAGAAAAAAGACAATGCAAGGTAGCTTGAGCTGAATGTCAGTCATTCAAAACTATGATGGAAGGTTCTGTTACTGACAGACTTTTTTTTATAGTCTCCAGATGTTGAGAGCTTAGTTGTTAGGAGACTTCTCCACACCAGGAGTTCCCCCTTCAGACTGATACCAGATTAGGAACAAACTACACCCTAATACCTGCTTTCACAGAGATATACTTTATTAAGCCTGAAGAAAAGTTAAGGTTACTGTTTTCTGACTCAGGCAGAAAAACAACACCAAAGATCCTTGCAGGTGTAACTTTTAAAATGAGAAAAAGGGGAGCTCTATAATAGACTGGGGTAAGATGCGGTATATATTTTGATTGGGAGTGTTAATTAGGTGAACCAAAGGGGGCTTTTGATTGCTGTACTTTAATATTTTAATAGCCAGACATTGGTAGTCAGCCTTAGGAGGAGTGCCAAATGAGGGAACTGGCTTTGAGAGCTAGCTTTGGGAATGTTCCCTAATGGTTTTCAGCAAAGCAGAGGGTATGGGAGAGCAGAACAGTAATACCAGAGCCATGTTGTCCAGAGTCACTCCATTTGCAGTCTTTGTTGTTTTTTGATTTTGTTTTTTCCAAGTGATAGAAAGTAATCTCTCCTCCCTAATTATTCTCCTTAAAGAATTATCCACACATTTTTCTGCTGTAAGAATTTATCCCAAAGTCACCCAGCATTCCACATAGACAGCTCTTAATGTTTTAGTGTTTATACATCTCTCTCTGTCTCTGTCTCCATATTTCTCTGTCTCTATCTTGCTCTGTCTCTAACTTCATTCATTCGTTGTTCTCTCCATATTTCAAATGATATTTCAGTGTTAGGATCATTAATATATGAGGATCTTGTCTGTTGACAGCTAGGGCAAAATCCCAGTTAAGATAAACTTAAGTGTGAAGGCAAAAGTGGTTCCTTAGCTTCATTATGAATATTCTAAACATTTGATATAATAAAATATGGTCTCTCCAGATCCTAATTATATTATAATTATTTATTTTTATTCAGCATGTCTTTATGCAGGGGACATAATGATTTGTACAGATGCAAACTTAAATCCCTTTGATTTTTATAATATAATATTGAATATTAAATTCAAAGTAAAAAGTAATAATTTCTGAATTTTTATTTTTATGTTTGCTAAGTGTGTTTTGGTTGCATTGTAAACTTTAGCCTTATCCATTTTCTTCCAAATGGAAATTTAAAAACTGCTTCTAAATTAGGAAGACATCTTTTGAAAACTCTATTAAAAAATAAAGGTGCCTTTTTATTTATGTATCTGTCTATTTGTGTGTCTTGGAGCATTTTTTTTTTACTGCCTTTGTGTATCCTTACCATTTTTCTCTTTTATAATAGATAGGGAAAAGATCCATATTATGAGGAAGTAAGTTAATTGGTCTTTAATACATCTAGGGTTAATTTGTGTAAATGGATTTTAAAATGCTTAACAAATTAAAAAAAATTGCTGAGGTTATTTAAGGACTTTATCACATATTTGAGTTGGATGTGCTTCAGTCTAGAAATTACATCTTACACTATAAATGTAAAATATAAGATCAAAATATCTAATATCTATAGAATATTAAAGTTCTATAACATACAATTATATAATAGCAGTTACCCTGTTTGTATGATTTGTACTATTAAATATTTTCTTGGATTCTAGGTTTGTTTTTGTAAAATGAAATTCCTGTGCAGAGAAAGAATGGTTTGGGAGTAAGAGGGGCTCTTTGAACTGATGAGTTCAGTTCATGTTTTGTCTAGTTGATGTCAACATCTTCATCTCCTCACTCTGTCATGTCTGCACTTTTATGACCTAAATATTATAGTTCAAATAAGACATCTTGGAATAAGTGTAACTGATTATTTTTTAAGGTTGAAATTCTGAACTAAAGTTACAAGTAAAATTATATCCATCTTTGTTGCTGTTTGCTTTTGTTTTTTGACATCATATTTTTATTGATTATTTGGTAAGTTCACATAATTAACACTGACCATATTTACTTCCCAGTCCTCCCAAGTCCATCTCCACTCTTGTTATCTCATCCAAAACAGAAGAAGAAAGAAGAAGAAAGAAGAAGAAAAGTCCAATTTGTATCGAATGCACTGGAGCATGATCAAACTCCCAGTAGGTAGCCTCTTGAAGAAAACTGAGTCCTTCCTCACCCCTATCCTCACCAGACAGAATCCATTAACTGTGGAGAGATGCATTTCAGCATCCCTATCACAATTTTAAGAGTTCTCTACAATGACTTCTTGTCTAGACTGTTTTTTTGTTTTGTTTTGTTTTTGGCGGGGAGTAGAGGATGAGGGAAAGAAGTTGTCACAGAAGCCTTCTACATATCTCATTCTCAACTCTGATTCTGCAGACATCGATACCAATGCAAAACAAACCTCCTTGCCCTTTGTAGTCAACATTAGCGTGGATCATGAATGGTTTCTGGTTACAGCATGGACCAGAAACATCAACATATATTCAGATGGCAACACAGACCATGGGAATCCCCATGACCTTTGGTAGTAATAAGGACCACGGACATCCATATGGCCCCAGGACGAAGCCAGATGATAGAGACCAACATGGGCCTCTGTGGCAGCAGAGACTACACATACACACATGGTCTAAGGTAGTAACACAGGCCACACACATTAACAAGGTCTCCAGTGGCAAAGACTGAGTTTCTTATAGCACAGGAAGGAGATAATCTCCTTATGTAATCAAGATACATATTGAATTTATGATCCTCCCGAGTGTTGAGATTATAAGCATGCCACCTCATCATCATTACAATTTATTTTTTATAAATAGTCACATTCTGTAGCCCAGGTTGCTCTGTACATCATTATGTATATCCAGCATTCCTTGAACATACATAGTCTTGCCTCAGTCTTCAGAGTGCTAGGATTACAGGTGTGAGACATCAAACCTAGTCAATTAAATCAACATCAGAAAAATATTTTTCTCATAATCCTACAAGATTATGCTTAATTTTAGTTGTCCCCAAGTTCCTACTGTTATTTTAAAATTTAAATAGATAAATATTTATCTATTGTTTATTGATTAATGATGAAGTTCACTAATTATATGTATATATAATTAAACATATATCTAGATAGCTACATGAATGGACATATTTTATGTACACATATCTTTTTAATTCATAAAGAATGATACTGTCAATGGCTTTGAAGGTAGATAATATATAATTTTTAAGTGAACATAATGTTCTTCAGAAAGGTTGTAGAAATTCTAATAGAGGTAAATATGAATGTATTTGTTTTCCTGAATTTACTTTACCCTGACATTTTTTTGCTCATATCCTTAAATTTCAAACCACAATAAAGCAAGGCACTTATTTGTATGTTTTTACAAATATATAGATGGTAGGATAAAAGAGTTGTATCATTTAACAATAGAATTTTTTCTTTTGAATTTCACACTTTTTCTTCCAGTTATCTGTCTTTGGTGTTTATGGATCTTGAAACATTAAGCCCATTTACTAAAGACTATTTAGAAAATATCAATTAAAACTTATCCTACAAGGTTCATTAGATACTGTCCAATTACAGTGATGTTTCAAGCTTAAGATTATGCCAAGATTGTTAAATTATATTCTGCATCATACCTGCTGATAATGGCCAACTGTGAATTGTTCAGAGTTGAGGGGCCTTTTAAATGAAGCTCCTCATGACCTCTAACGTTTTATTTTCACTGGTGTATTTGCAGTGCACTGAGCATCTACTGTCCTGAATGTTTAGGAAAGTATTAGGTATCTAACAGGTGCTCAACAAATAAGTAATTGAGTTAATTTTGAAAATATAATATAATGTCAATTATAGAGAAATTTTCTCCTAATAAGAAAAAAATATTAGCTTACTAGAAATATAATGGAGGATTCAAAATACTTCTTCAGAATTTCAGTCTATAAGATGACTATTCTTTATTTTTTCATTTTTTTAGGGGGAGGCCTCAAGGGTGGCAGGGTGAATGTGGAAGGACATGAAAGTAAGAGTGATTGGGTTGTATTATGTGATATTCCAAATACTAAATAAAAATCTTTAAAAAAAAAAAGAAAATTTTTTCTTACATAATATATCCTGATTACTGTTCACCTCACTTCCACTCCTCTCAGGTTCTTATCCACTCCCCTCCATTGCATCTACACCTTTTTGTCTCTCATTAGAAAACAAACAGACTTCTAAAGAATAATAATAAATAAAATAAATTATAATAAGGTAAATCAAAAACTAACCCATCAGAATAGGACAAAACACACTACCAAAAAGAGCCCAAGAAACAGATATAGATGCAGAAAACCACTTGTTCACACATTCAAGAATCCCATAAAGTCACCTAAATGAAATCCATGATAGAAACATTAAGGAGCTATACAGTAAAAAAAGAGAGAAAAAATATTATATATATACATATATATGTGTATATATATATATGACATATTCAATTTGCCACCTTACAATACTTATATTCAATATTTAAAAAAAATACATAAGTCGTTTCATATTTCTTTTTGAAATGATATTGTCTCTGATTTATAATAAAGATGCTTGTTCCCATTGTTATATTAGTCACATATAAAGGAACTTTAGCAGAGTGCAATGATTCACTATTTATCACTGTATCACATATGGTTCACATAATATATTATATATACATATATATTATGATAAAATTGAACAAAAACCCCTGACAAGTCATTATGAGACAAAGACATTCCAAAGATGCCCTGTCTATTTTTATTCCAATATCATGCTGTTTTTAGCACTATAGCTTTTTTTTTGGCATATGACTATTGTGTAACTCAATGCTGGTTTCTGTACCCCATATCTGGTTGCAATCTTTGTTCTGAGAATCTTCTATCTCAATGTTTTGTAAACACAGCTACCCAATATCCCTTATATGCCAATAAAGCAACTTACAGCCAGTCGCTGAGCAGTGGAGAGAATAGGGCTGGACGTTCTGCCCTCCAAAATAGGAGTTAGAGAAGGAGAAGTAGGGGATTCGGCCATAGGCAGAGGTTCAGGAGACATGAAGAGTCACCTGCAGCATTGAGAGCACTAAAAATCAAGTAACTCCAGGATTTTGACAAAAGGAGTCAGACTAGCATTAAGGGTTAAGAACAGATTAAAACTGCTCAAAATTGTCCTGTAAAGCCATGTTAAAATAATATAATGGCTCTCAATTATTTGGGTGTTAGCCAGGATAGGAGAGAAACTACGAAATAAACACAATCTTATACATTTACCCTAGCAACTTTGTAATGCAATTTGAGGTTGGGAATGGAGAATCCTACAGCAAATTTGAAGTATTTCCATCAAGAACTAGAGTTAATTGTCAAAGTTAGTTGAGAAACTTTTCAATGAGCTGAACACTTACAACTTTATTATAGGATAAATTTTAAAACTACTGTGAAGTATAATATCACAAATTTCTTATAGCAATGTTTATTTTGAAAGGATTTTTTCATTTAAGCCCCTCCATTGTTCTTTCTACCCAAATGAAATTTTGTTACAATATGCCTTTTACTAAGTAAGATGTAGTTTGGAAACATCTGACTTCAAAATATTTTAACAGTTAATACGTATTTTAAGTAATTATTTATGCAGTCAGAAGTTCTCATCCATGCAAAATGTTAAATAAATTAGATAATATATGATGTTCAAACACATCCCGCCATACTTTCGTCCTCTCGTTTTTCAAAGAGCAAAGCATCTATAATTTCTTTAAAATCATCATATAAGAGAAATCAAATATTTTCTTATTACAAGACAGCAATACAATCCAAGCTAAAGCGTGATGAAATTTTTGTGAAATACTTTTGCTAAGCTATTTTGTCATGTATTTTCTGTGGATTCCTTTTCCTTTGAACCATACATTCATATTTATAATTTTTTATGTGTATAAGAGCTTTCTTGCCTGTTTGTATGTGCAGATTGTGCTTACTTGGTGCTGTAGAATCAGAAGGGGCATTGGACCCTTTGGTAATTGATGTAGAGAAACAGACAGTTGGGAGCTGCCCTGTGGATACCAAGAACTGAACCCAAGTGCTCTACAATAGCAGACCAAGCCACCTTTCCTCAACTTTGATTTAACTTAATAATAAAACTGAGCATAAATATATTTTAATATTTTTAAATTAATGACCATTAGGTCACAAAGTATCTGGTTTATTTTGTGTTGTATGTTATCATCCATTTCAAAGGAATATTTGCCAAATCTGGTATTCTGTTTAGGTTAGCTTTCTTTCTGTTCACTCAGTTATGCACTCTTATATTTATTGATTATAGCAGCTTCTTGGCTATTCCTTTAACCAACATACCTTGTCCATTTCCATGTGTCTGGTTTATGAATTTAAACAACAATGCAATTCCTTACATAGTCCAAAATGAAAATATTGTGTTCCTTGATAATTTTTTTCTTATAATAGCTTGATATTTATATTAACCATCAAAACCTTCTACTTATGTTTTCTTTGTATTCTTCATATTTTTTACATTATTGATCACCCTTAACACTTCCAAAATTACTTTTATGAAAAAGTAGAGCGCTCTGCTTTAGGAAATGGACTGAGGTGAGATTTTGTTATTGTTTAACAGCATACGAATATTTAGTTACTTATTCCCATGGTCATGGTCTGCTTCTGTTTTTACAATACTTCACTGTAAGACAATGATTTAGATGCTTACTTCAATACTAGCAAGATTAGATTCACCTCGGGTATTTTTTGAAGTGTAAAAATCTCAGCCATTCCCCATAAGTTCTGAGAGTTGGCCAAGTAACCACCAGCCCATCATGGGTTTCTGACATACCCTAACCCCTGGAAGCATTGTTTAAAGAACCTTTACTCATGTATTTATATTGATTTAGATCTCAGGAAGAGTTTACAAAATACTAGTGATGTAGATAAAGTAGCTTCAGATAAAGGTGAGTGGCATTAGTTAGCAGTGTTTTTTCTTGAATATGTGCTGAGCTCATAAATCAGGTGTGCCCATTTGTCAAAAAAGTAAGTTTCTAGAAAAAAACCTCAACTTACCTCTATTCACACAATTCTTAGGTTCAATAATTAATAGGAATAAATACATAAGTCATTTTTATATATTTCTCTTTGTCATGGAATTAATGTCTTTGATTTATAATAATAATGCTTGTTACCATTGTTATACAAGCCACATAGAGAAACAGCGTACTGAAATAATTATTAAATCACTGTCAAATAATATATATATTACATGTGTAATCTTTATATTATTTAATGGTAACATTAATTTTGACATCTTTAAATATATTATCTCAATTAATTTACACAAATATTGTGGCATATATGAAAAAATTCTCAAATGATCCAAAAGCTAATTTGCAAAGAAATATGAAATTTGACACAGCAAGTTGGTAAAACCAACATTCATGCCTGAGTCAAAATTTCAAAACCTTCGTTCTTAATTGATTTTGTTTTATTGCTGTAGTGTAAAGTATATTGATCTGGTGTTTGTGTTTCTCAAAGGCAGGCTTTGAATCGGCAACATTTGCCTTATGTAGAGTCATGTTTGAAATATAACATGGAGATGGTTAGATAGTAGAAGGTTAAAGTCAGGTGTCAAATACATATGGACTGGACATTGGGAATGTATGCTAAGCCATATAACTCTCATAATTGTTGCCTATTTATTTCTGTTGTTTTGTATTGTATTTATTGTTATAAGAGAAAGAGCCATTTGTTGGACTGTAAGGGGGAGCTGTTGGGGGGAAAAAGATATACCTTAAACTTAAAAAAAAAGGTAGAAGATGGGGGATTGAGGGGGAAGAGGGTGGAAGGGTGGGGCTGGAGGGGGGAGTAGGGAGGGGATTGTGATTGAGACGTAACTTAAAGAAATAAAAAAAGAAAAAAAATATATAAGTACCTTAGGTTGTCCTAGACCTGAGAAGAGGACATTGTA
This sequence comes from Lophiomys imhausi, assembly GCA_907164525.1. Lineage (NCBI taxonomy): Eukaryota > Metazoa > Chordata > Mammalia > Rodentia > Muridae > Lophiomys > Lophiomys imhausi. The sequence continues at coordinate 453,911 of CAJQZJ010033999.1, forward strand.
GTGCAGAAGGCCTAGGAAGTTGTGTTTGAATAAACTCCTTCTGGAATCAAACTGGGTTTTAAATCCATGTTTTGTTATTCCCTGCCATGACAATTATGTACAAATCATTGAGTGTTTGGAGGAAGATTCTTCAAAAGGAGACTCATAGTATTTTTTGTATGTTAGGAGACTGTAGAAATGATGAGAAAATGTATGCGAATATTTTGTGATTTGCAAAGTTCTCGTAAGATGCTACCTAATTTTAATTTATTGTAGCAGATTGTGAAATTGCCTGGGATTGTCCAATAAGTATATTTAAAATAGGATGATAATAAGTGAGGAAGTTTGTTTGTTAGACTCTAAATCAACAACTTTTATTGAGCATAATTGATTAGTTTAGCTACTGTCTGATGATTCCATGCTTTAAGATCCTGAAATGATAGTACAAGGATGAGTTGGAAAGATCTGTCCAGAGTATCTGCTGTGAAAGTGAAGTCACTTAATACTAGATATGGGAGAAACTGCAAAACACAGTCCTAGAGATTACAAAGGGAGGATTCATAGACACATGCTTATTCCAACCCTTTCATTCTGGTCTGCTCATTCATCTTATGTGTGTGGTTCATAGAACAACCCCATCCTCCCTGTGGACTGGTTTTTGGGATCTGGTGGCAGATCACAGGGAATATCTGGACTACTTAAGGATTGTTCAAAGGAAAGTAGATTAGTACAGGTAGAATAGACCTATGTAATTTAAATTCTCAGAAAATCAAGGTTTAGTGATGAGGGCTCCTCTGTCATAATTTTTACTTATGGCAGCTCTTACCTGGAGGGTACAGGACCCAAACGAAATGAATAGTGAATCTAGACTAATCTTGTGTGTGTGTGTGTGTTACAAACATTCATACATGCACGCTCTTATGAACACACACATATCCCTGAGCAACTAAACTTTAATCTTATTTTGAAAAGGTGGAACGAAGATTGCTTATTTTGCCTTTGGTTTTCATATAGAGTAGATCATATAATTTGAGGAAGCAACAATACTTTGGATATGAGCCTTAATATTTAGATCTGCAGAAGGCTGTTGTCTTAGATTTCTGAGAGACCTTGAATACATTATTCCCAGGAAATATTTCATGCAGAAAAAGTTAAATATGGCCAAGGGAACTATTTTTACATTGAACTTAAAGAAATGTGTGAAATTGATATTCAAAGAGCTATCTAAGAAGCTTAGCATTTTATAATATGTTCTTTTATTAATAAAATGTTATTTTCTGGAGAAACAAATAACTTTTTAAATGTACTTTCAGTCTTACAAGTCATCAGAAGAAATTTAACAGCATGCAAACTATACTGGAATTTTAGCTTTATTTACTGAAATTCCATTTATATGTATAAATGAGATATAATCACTTACCAAACTACATTTGTCTGCTGTTTCATAACTATGAATAGGTAAAAAACCATCTAAAAATGAAAACCATTTGTTTTATCTTCTTTTTCTTGCCTAAAGCTAACAGTTGACTGACTGCTGTAAGATGAATTTAGAAGTAATTGAAATCCCAATATTGTTGAAACTATACCTGCATGTAACTTCTCAGTTCTTAGTGATGCACATAAAAGCCAAATACATTTTCAGCTTCTCAGTGCATTGTGAAAAGTAAAAAGTGACTTTTCCCTCCTTTCAATTTCTCTTTGCCTTAGAAGTTGCATCTTAAGGGCTGTGTTCTAGTTTTATAATTAATTTCACAATGAGGAGCACACACTGGGGCTCTGCTGTGATTTTTGCCTTTTAATGCACTTCCTTCAATGAATATTTAATCAAAGTCATATATAGAAGCATTTAGAGGAGAAGAGGATAGAACTTTCATCTTAATGTCTATTATAGAATTCCCTGTGTGATATTTTCATAAAGCCAAGTGACCAAGTTTTCATTCATTTATTCATTCAAATATATATGTGTGTGTGTGTGTGTGTGTGTGTGTGTGTGTGTGTGTGTATGTGTGTGTGTGTGTATGTGTGTGTGTGTGTGTGTGTGTGTGTGTGTGTGTGTATAAGATGATTCTAGATCCCCAGTTGTTAGCATTTCTTTGTCCTGCTATGGCATCTCAAGGAAGAAGTTTTTGTTTTTAACTTCATACACATGAATTTTCTGTACTCTTATTTTCCTTGAGAAGTCATTGTAAGTTGTTTATTCTGTTTTAAACTGCATTTTATTTTTCATGAAATAAAACATAACTAGCATTCTTTGATGCTAATATATATTAATGCTTCTCAGATATTCTTAACTTTAGCAGGTAATTATTTGGTAAAATTTCTGAGTTTTAGTCCTTTGGAGTATGCTATCATAGTAAGATAAACTTATTTTTTGTGACTTTAGAGAAGCTTCACATTTTTAGAAAAACTCATTTTAAGAATGAAATGAGGCATCTCAGTCATGTGTTTGTCTTGTTTTATCTCTGGATCCTAGATACTTGTGAAGGAAGAATGTAGCCAAGACATCACAGTATTTGTGATTAGGTGCATCAGAATCATGCAATCCTCAGAGAGTGGGATATAGAAGCGATAGAAGAGCAGGGGCTGTTCTTTATCTTTGTAAGTGATGGCACCATTAAGATTGTGTTTTCAGGCTGGAGCCTTGGTGTATTCTTGGAAGGCCAGGTCTTGGGATTTGAGGCAGGAGAACCAATGCGGTATTGAAGCCAGCCTGATCTACATGGCAGGTTGGAGATCAGCTGGTATTAAAGAGTGATATTTTGTTTCCAAAAACAATTTTTTTCTACATTAAAATATATTTTAATAACTCTTAAATTTATAAAATGAACACATTTTCATATTTTTCTGCCAAGGAATAAAACACAGTAACTTATCCCAGGGAAAGAGCAATGTGAAAATGCATAAAGTTGTTGCTTTTCCTGTTGGCATAATATGGAGTTGAAAAATTATTATTTTCTCATAAAGTAATGACACCAATAGCAATAACTTATAATATAATTTTTGTGGCAAATGCTTCATATCATTCCATCAATCTTTTCCAAACTCATGATACAATTACTTTTGTTTTCTGCTACCGAGGAATTTTGGTTTTTTTTTTTTAAAGAAACTGATGTCACCAAGAAAGCAGAAATGGAATAGAGGACATGACCAGTTCAGCAGGAATCTAGGGTTGGTGTTCACTCAGATGACAGGTACTTTTGTTTTGAAAGAATAATAATATGGCCATCCTTCTATCTCAACATTTCTGATTTCTCTTCTTTCCTACAAATACGTTTATCTATTATCAGTATAGTAAGAGCAGATTCTTCTACTAATATAAAAGTCAGAAGAAGATAAAGATATGATGTACAAAATCCACAAGACAAAAGTGCAAAAAACTTTTTTTTGTTTGCTTGTTTTTTTCTTTTTTTAAATTTATTCAAATTGCATCTCAATTCCAATCCCCTCCCTACTTCCCCCTCTATTCCCACCCTCCCATCCTCTTCCCCCTCACTGCCATCTGCTTCCTTTTTTTAAGTTTAAGGTATATCTTAACAAACTTGTTTTTATTATAAAATACTTAGTGATCAATTTGGTTGTATTATGTAGTAATTTGGAATCTTGAATGAAGTTTGAAGGAACTCTTGCATTGGGCACCCAATCTGAATTAGCATAAGGATATTCTACTTTTAGAACAGAGTGTTTCCTATTCTTGGCAACATTCTGTTATATAAGTATAAATCCCTTTTCTGAGTTTGAAGCAATGAGGTTGTTAAATGCCAATTGCTACAGGGGATATTTAGTTGATGAGTAAAATAACATTAGCCAGAAATACTACTAATTTAAATGTGCTACATAACTCTTTTGTCTGACTGAAGTCAGAAAGGCTGATTTGATTTTCATGGGCATTTTGCATAAAAACATGTTCATGTCCTTTCTCTAGAGGGACTTTCTACATGATTACAATAGAAAAATTCAAGAGTAAAATAAATGTTATACATGTTCATATTTGTTCATTTTTTATTATAATGTTTATTACATCAAGTTACATCTCCATCATAGTGCCCTCTTTCCTCTCCTCCCTTTACCACTCTTCCCACTCCTCCAATGTGGAGTGTCCCTACAAATCAGCCCCTCTCCGTTCAACATTCATATGGCTAAGAGCTTCCTCTTGCACTTGCACTGAGAGCCTAAATGGTAGCACTCCTAAGGCAAATTTGTCCATTAATACATAAAAAAGTCTATGTTCCTGATCCTTTTTGTGTGTTGGTTATAGCATAGTTATCCTGTACTATATGGCTAAAATCCAATTATAAGTGAGTAGATGTCATGAGCATCTTTCTGAGTCTGGGTTAGTTCATTCAAGATAAGCTTTTCTAGTTCTATCCATTTGACTGTGAATTGCATGATTTCCTTGTTTCTGATAGCTGACCAGTGTTCCATTTTCTACAATATAAAATACCTGGGGGTAATTCTAACCAAGCAAGTGAAGGACCTGTATGACAAGAACCTCAAGTCCTTGAAGAAGAAAATTGAAGAGGACATCAGAAGATGGAAAGATCTCCCATGCTCATGGGTAGGTAGGATCAACATAACAAAAATGGCCATCCTGCCAAAAGCAATATACAGATTCCTATCAAAATACAATTCCTATCAAAATATCACCACAATTCTTTATAGACCACAATTCTCAACTTCATATGGAATAACAAAAAAACCCAGAATAGCTAAATCAATCCTGTACAAAAAAAAAAAAAAAAAAAAAAAAAAAAAAAAAAAA